>QRFJ01005388.1:0-36063 GCA_006176705.1 Cocos nucifera | reverse complement strand
GACCATAAAAATAAAGTCTCGTTTGGAGTCGGTGTAAGCTCCGACGATCAAGTCAGCTCTTCTGGCTAATAAAAATGCAGTGCTCAAACAAGAATTTAGCAGAGTTTTGGAAAGAAGAAGAGAGCCTAGAGAAAACATATCTGAAGGATTCCTATTTATAGATAGAGCCTGTAGCAGACTGATAGTGACAGCCATAACCATCTGGTAGTGGGGTCATCTGTAGCAGACTAGTTGACGTCAGATCGAGCTGGAGCTGAGGAAGAAAAGATCGTTGTCAATGACCAACAAAATAAAGTTCCATCCAGAGTCGGTTGTGATGGCTCTAACAGGACCCTCTGATGATCAAATCAGCTCTTCTAACCAATAGAAATAGAGTGCTCAAGCAAGAATTCAGTAGAGTTTTGGGAAGGAGAAGAGAGCCTAAAGAAAATATATCAAAATGATCCATTTTTATAAACAGAGGCTATAATAGACTGACAGCCGTAACCGTCCGATAGTGGATCGCTCAGAGCACATAAATTTTATAGAGATGCACGAGAGTCATTATAGTAGTACTGTAGCATAATGAGTCAGTCTTTCATAGGCTTGTGTTTCGACTTGAATGGGATCACCTATAGCAGACTGATAATGATAGCCATAACCATCCGATAGTGGGGTTGCCTATAGCAGACTGATAATGACAGTCACAATCCTTCGGTAGTGGGTGAAGGGAAATCCTGATTTCTCGGTCCAGGTTCGTCCAGATCTGATCAGATCAAGAGATATATTTCAAAAATTTTCTCTTGATCTCAATCAGATCTTGATATGTTTCAGATCTGATTCTTATTATTTTAATAAATAAAATAAAATAAGATAAATTAAATCAAATTTAATTTACCTGATTTGGGTAATCCTATTACCCTGTAGATGATCCTGATTGCAGCGGAAGGTTCTGGATCTTAGCCACGCAAGCGCCTGGCCTCTACCGATATCCACTCAGGTTGGATCTGGAGATCCTCTTCTTTTCTATCACACCTCCAAAAATCAGATCTGGATCTGATCTGGAGGATCTTCAAAACTCTTTAGAAGATCTGCAGTCGTCCTTTTGCAGCAGCACAGCCTTCTTGCTTTTGATCGCCTTTCCTTGATCTGAATCGCACCAACCTAAGTCCAAAACTCTTTTGGACGTGGAGAGCAAGGGGAGAAGAGACTATTGGCATGGAGAAGGAGGGGAGAGGCAGCCTTGGGGCTGGGGTTCTCAATTGAATTGCATTCACTTAGAATTAGGGTTGGGCGCAGGGTCTTATTTATAGACCTCTTGTGATCCAACTCCTCTTCCTCTCAACCAATCACAACCCTTTGTGAAATCAGATCTAAATCTGATTGGTTGGAATAGAGACCCCTGGATTCCTTCTTAGAGGGTGCCTAAGACCAGTCAAACTGGATTCTTAGTAGAACTCTGATTGGAATCCAAAAGGGAGGTGGAGTCCTTGTCCAACAAGGACTCCTAGGCGCCTCCTACTTGGGCTCACGCCACCCTTGGCGTGCGCCCTTCTCCTTGCCAGGTTCTGGCAGGGGGACAGGCCCCCACCAGCTCTCCAATAGGTGCATGACATGTGGTCAAAAGTCAAAGGGTCAATGGTCAACATTTGACCAGTCAAAGGTAGACTTTTGACCAAAGTCAAAGAACAAGAAATGGCAGGTGACCAAAAATGGTAGGTAATGTCTTACAAATAAGACAACCTATTCTGACTTGGACAACCTCCAGTCAGACCATATGAAGGCCTCTGATTGAGCACAAACTCCTTTGGCTCAGTCAGGACAACTTATTTATGATAGTAAAAGAAGAACGTTAGGTTCAATCGAGTGCTAGCATTTTTCCTTGAACCTAATTGAATCTCATTCAGATCAATTGAACTAGATCAGTTCAATTGATGATCACCAGATTCAAACCCTTGTTTGTGTGACCCAGTTAGGTTCAGTTTTGTATGGTAATGGGATATGTCATGATCTCTATCATAGACATCATCGAAACTCCTTTCGATGGATCAGAACTCTTCTGATTCGAACAGCTAGAATAATCGATCATCTAAATCATTCTAATTGCTCCAAAATCCACCAGTGACACCTAGTAGTATATGGTGGCAACCCATCAGAGCTGAATGCGAACCTCTTGGTGCAGCTACCTGTGTGATTCAGTTCTTCTATCTTGAGCCCCGATCAGATTAGGGTTAAAGTGAACTCATCAAACCCTAGTCTCTATCATATGATGTAATCATTCGATTCGAGTCCAATGTGAAAATCTAAATAGAAACTCTTTCTATTATTTCACTCTACCATGGCCATGGATTTCTGGACTTGATTCTCATGATCAATCATAGGGCTACTCCTCTACCACCGAGGTAGATAGATTCCATCTTGATGCAATTCAGTTTCCTACAATGAACATGCTATAGCAACATACACCTCAGGGTTCCATATGTTCTAGAGACCGAGTAATGGTGTAGTCAAACTATAACACCCTCAAGGTGTACTGTCGATGCATCTCAGGTCAAAGAACCAGACACACTACTGCAGCATCGAGTCAGTCATTGACGAGAAGGTAGACTCCCTAATGATTACTCGAGGTGGTCACGCTCAGTGCCCTCGTTCTCTAACGAGTTACCTGTACTCTCACTCCGATGTCTTCACCCGTAGACTCAAGAACTCATCTACTAAAGAAGAAGTGATCGTACACCAACCTTTCGGATCAATCACCATCCTCGTGATGATCCTATGGTCGAGAGCTGTTTTGAGTTAATAATGATTATTCATGTCTTAAATTTTCAACTCTTAAAAATATGAATTATCATTACCATTAACTCAAAGGATGTATCACAGACACTAAATACACATGTGTGATAAGATTAAACCCATTTCATTAATTATAGTCAAAATTACAAATTTTGCCCCCCCTAGAAGTGTATTACAAGTGTCAGCAATTCTGGGCTTCTAGGAACATATATCTAACAATCTCCCCACTTGTCTAAAGCCAATTGGCTACAAGTCTAAGTCCCATCTCTCAAGGTGGCTTCGATTTTCTGCCTGGCCCAACGGCTTTGTAAGGGGTCTGACCACTATTATCTGCGGAGTGACTCTCTTGACTCAACGTAACCTTTCTCAAAGGTAATCGCGGATGAGATGATATCGTCCCTCAATGTTGCTTGGACTTCTGGTGAGACCTCGGCTCTCTTAGCAAGGGCTATGGCGCCATTATTGTCGCAGTAAAGAGGAATGGCCTCTGATGGCATTACTCCAATTTTTGCAGCAAACTTCTTGTACCAGAATGCTTTCTTTGCAGCCTCTGATGCAGCTATATATTCTGCTTCCATGGTGGAATCTGCTATCACAGTTTGCTTGAAACTCTTTCAGCTGACAGCTCCACCATTGCACACAAACAGACTTTCAGATGTCGACTTTCGATCATCTATATCAGACATTAAGTCCGAGTCTGTGTATCCTTGAACTTGGAGTTCTCCATTACCAAAGACAAACATCATATCCTTAGTTCTTCTCAAGTACTTAAGGATACATTTCACAGAAGTCCAGTGTTCTTCACTTGGATTTGACTGATATCTGCTTGTGACACTCACAGCATGGGCTATATCAGGTCGTGTACATAGCATGGCATACATGAGGCTCCCTATGTTAGATATATGTGCCCTAGAAGCCGGAATTGGCTGACACTTGTAATACACTTCTAGGGGCAAAATTATAATTTTGATTATAATTAATAAAATGGGTTATTTTCTATCACACCTGTATATTTAGTGTCTGTGATACATCCTTTGAGTTAATGGTAATGATAATTCATATTTTCAAGAGTTGAAAATTTAAGACATGAATAATCATTATTAACTCATAAAGAGCTCCCGACCATAGGATCATCACAAGAATGGTGATTGATCCAGAAGGTTGGTATACGATCGCTTCTCTTAGTAGATGAGTCTTGAGTCTTACGATGTGGAGACATCGGAGCGAGAGTACAGGTACTCGTTAGAGAAGACGAAGGCACTGAGCGTGACCACCTCGAGTAGTCATTAGCGAGTCTACCTTCTCGTCAATGACTGACTCGATGCTGCAGTAGTGTCTGGTTTTCTTTGACCTAAGATGCATCGGCAGTTCACCTTGAGGGTGTTATAGTTTGACTACACCATTACTCGGTCTCCTAGCCATATGGAATCCTGAGGTGTATGGTGGCTATAGCATGTTCATTGTAGGAACTGGATTGCATCAAGATGGGATTCTATTCTACCTCGATGGTTAGAAGAGCAGCCCCTATGATAATCATGAGGAATCAAGTCCTGAAGCCATTGCCATGGCAAAGTGAAATAATAGAAAGAGTTTCTATTTAGGTTTCACATTGGACTCGAATCGATGATTATATCATATGACAGAGACTAGGGTTGACGAGTTTACTTAACCCTAATCTGATCGGGCTCAAGATAGAAGAACTGAATCAACAGGTAGCTGCACCAAAGAGGTTCGCATTCAGCTCTGATGGGTTGCCACCATATACTGCTAGGTGTCACTGGTGGATTTTGGGAGCAATTAGAATGAATTTAGATTGATCAGATCATCTAGCTGTTCGAATCAAAAGAGTTCTGATCCATCGAAAGGAGTTTCGATATGTCTATGATTAGAGAATCATGACATATCCCATTACCATACAGAACTGAACCTAACTGGATCAAACAAACAAGGTTTGAATCTCGTGTGATCATCAATTGAACTGATCTAGTTCAATTGATCTGAATGAGATTCAATTAGGTTCAAGAAAATCGTGCTAGCACTCGATTGAACCTTACGTTTCTTCTTTTACTATCACAAATAAGTTATCCTGACTGAGCCAAAGGAGTTTGTGCTCAATCAGAGGCCTTCATATGGTCTGACTTGGAGGTTGTCCAAGTCAGAATAGGTTTGTCTTATTTGTAAGAAATACCGCCATTTTTGGTCACCTGCCATTCTTGTTCTTTGACTTTGGTCAAAAGGTCTACTTTGACTGGTCAAACGTTTGACCATTGACCCTTTGACTTTTGACCACATGTCATGCACTATTGGAAGAGCTGGTGGCCTGTCCCCCTGCCAGAACTGGCAAGGAGAAGGGCACACGCCAAGGTGGCGTGAGCCCAAGTAGGAGGCGCCTAGGAGTCCTTGTTGGACAAGGACTCCACCTCCCTTTTGGATTCCAATCAGAGTTCTACTAAGAATCCAGTTTGACTGGTCTTAGGCACCCTCTAAGGAGAAATCCAGGGGTCTCTAATTCAAACAATCAGATTTAGATCTGATTTCACAAAGGGTTGTTGATTGGTGAGAGGAAGAGGAGTTGGATCTACAAGAGTCTATAAATAAGACCCTGCCACCCAACCTAATTCTAAGTGAAAGTGAATGCAATTAGAACACCCCCAAGGCCTGCCTCTCCCCTCCTTCTCCATGCCATAATTTCTTCTCCCTTGCTCTCCACGTCCAAAAGAGTTTTGGACTTAGTGTTGGTGCGATTCAGATCAAGGAAGGCGATCAAAAGCAAGAAGCTGCGCTGCTGCAAAAGGACGACTGCAGATCTTCAAAAGAGTTTTGAAGATCCTCCAGATCAGATCCAGATCTGATTTTTGGAGGTGTGATAGAGAAGAAGAGGATCTCCAGATCCAACCCGAGTGGATACTGATAGAGGCCAGGTGCTTGCGTGGCTAAGATCCAGATCCTTCCGCTGCAATCAGGATCATCTACAGGGTAATAGGATTACCCAAATCAGGTAAATTAAATTTGATTTAATTTATCTTGTTTTATTTTATTTATTAAAATAATAAGAATTAGATCTAAAATATATCAATATCTGATTGAGATCAAGAAAAAATTTTTGAAATATATCTCTTGATCTAATCAGATCTAGACGAACCTGGATCGGGAAATCAGGATTTCCCTTCAACTGGTATCAGAGCATGTTTCTAAATTGTTTAGATCTGATTTTAATTTTATTTTAATTAGAAAATAAAGTAATTTTAGATGTCACATGAGATGTGATCAGATCTGAAATTAGAAAAATTAAAATTAAATAATTTGGATCTAAGAACATGAAGATATGCATGACTTAGTTCTAGAATAGAATAGTTCTATAGAATAGTTTTGCTGTCTTTGATTTAATCTGATTAAATCATATTTTAGATCTTCTTATTTACTATTTATCTGATATTATAAGTATTATAATAACATCTGATAAACAGCAAATAAAAATTATTTAATTTTAAATTATCATATGAGATATGATAGATGCATGACTAGACTAGTTGTAGAATATTTACATAATTGTCTAGATTAGAATTTATTTTGATTAGATGACAATAGAATCTATTTTTAGATTATTATGTATAATTTAGATCTAAAAATTGCATGATTTGATACATGAGATGTATGCAAAATATGCTTGTTAGATCTAAATTTGTATATGAGATATATGATATAGATCTATAACTGTTTTGTAGATTTAAATGTTCCTGATTATTTTGGCGTTCTCTTGGTGTGCCGGTCATAGAACGAAGAAAGGGTTTGAAAGGCCCTCTCTTTCCATCGATGCGGGTGTTCTTATGACGTGTTAAGGGGATGCTGCGTGTTCGTCCTTAATAGAAACCAAACTTACTTTCTAACAAAACCCTAGTATCCTGAAATCCTAGGATTTATTGTGATTTTTGTTTAAAGAACCAATTAATTAAGAATAAAGTTTATGGATATCTTAGGTCTTAAATTAGAAATTTCAGATCTAGACATATTTCATAATACTTGGAGGTTCGGGCTTTGGGATAGTCAATTAGGTCTAACGGGTTGATTAAATGAATCAAGGGTTGGCTTAGGATGGAATCAAACAATGCTTAATTGAACAGCCTAATGGATGAGTGTCTGGTGGGTCAATATCGAGTCACGATTCAAGCAGACCTAATTAGGCCAGCAGTTAGAGTTTGAAATTGTAGGCTAACCCAATTGGTTCTGACTCAACAATTTGCGTGTCAATGGTAGTTTGCACAGACGATCGACTGGTTTTATTGAAGCTACTCGACTTGAATGCGTTTCTTGTTGCGAAGTTAATTGCATATTCTAAATCCACCGTCTCACTTACCTGGCCTATCTGGTTGACACCAGTTCTGGAATCTGAGGTTGGTCAATAATCCGAGCTGGAACCATGACCACCTAGGTTAGTATAATTGTTATGACTAAGCCAAGAGTCTAGTTTTAATGAGGACCTGATAATTCAATTTCTCCCTAAAAGAAAAAAAGATTTTAAAGTCGAGGTTCTTTCCACCATTGTAGACGTGAGGGCCCTTTCCTGGGGTTGGATTGTTCCGCATGGATACGTGAGCTCAGTTGCACGGGAGACGCAAACCTTGTCTATTAGGCATTGGATGCTATAGGCATGGAGGATGAGTTGGCTCAATATATTCTGGATCACATCTCTCTTCTGACTGTGACCTCTTATTCCTCAGATCTAGCTCGATCCGATGTCAACCAGATTCTGCACCAATAGAATTGACGCTAGAGGAAGGGCCTCCATTCCTGAGGTACCCTTATTCTTAAAGGACTACTCAGTCGACCCTATAGATCTTCTTCTTCAAGGTTCATCTCCATCCTCTTCCTCAATCCTAAGAAATGCCTCCAAGAAAGGTGACTAATTGGAGATCTACCGCTTCCACCATCAGATTTGAGCCAGATCCATCCATTCCTGCTTCATCACTGGTGCTTCAATCTCCTCCTCCACTGACGGCCATGGTAGTTTTAGAGCAGTTTAACCTACTGATGCATTAGTTTCAGGGCCTCACCAAAATGGTGGAGGTTATGTGACAACCTCGAGTGGCTGTTTCACTAGGAACCCACCATCAGAATGTCAGAAATCGATCCCAAGAAGGAGCACTTGGGCTAGCATGCCCATCGCCCCTAGGAAGGAGAAATAGAGAGCAGAGGATCCTTGTTCAGATCATGATTCTTCTCCAAAAGAGACCTTTCCCATCTACAGTTGGAAGCCTTCCAAGATCTACGATCGAAATGACATCCTCGATTAGAAACTATGGGAGATGGATCGATGGATTGAGAAACTCCACCACGTCGCCCTGGCTCACCATGATGACGTCCACACTGATCTCCCTTTCTCTCCTCGAATTATGCAAGAATCCATTCTATCGAACTTCAAGCTTTCCCAATTTGAAAGCTACAATGAAATCTCTAATCCGATCGATCACCTAGAGGCCCTCCGACCATGATGCTGCTCCATAGTGCATCAGGCGCCATCTTATGTCAAGCTTTTCCATCTATCTTAAAGGAAGCAACAAGAAACTGATAATCGATATTAAAGCTAGGTACGATCTTCTTCTTTAACCAGATGAGCCATTAGTTTGTGGCTCATTTTGTTAGCAGGTGGCATCCCCACCGAGGTTCAAATTCTCTGATAAATATCAAGCAGAAGGAAGGAAAATCTATCTGGGCTTATGTCGTTCAGTTTAATACTATTGCATTGGAGGTCCGAAACCTGGACCAATCTATTGCAATGGCCGTACTCAGGGGTGGCCTTCAGAAGAATGACTAGTTATTCTTTCTGCAGAAGAAGTATCTCAAAAACTTTGCTGATCTACTAGCTCAGGCTGAAGGATATGCTCGAGTGGAAGAAGCCTTCAAGTTGAAGGATGAAAAGGCCATAGGAGAGCGGCAGATGGGCAAGTCTAATAAACCCGTAGCTGATGGAGGGTCGAATGAAGTTTGATCGTGCTCACAGACTCTCTCTGAGTGTAAGTGAGCTAGAACTCCTTCTTGATTTCATCATTAAAGAAGCTCCGATAGAAGGGCATGAAGAAGTTCTCCCCTAGAAGGTTTCATAACTATGCCCCCCTCAATGCTCTAAAACTATAAGTATTGATGGAGATCAAGGAGCAATTATCGAGGCCTAAAAGGATGCGCTCTCATTCTACTCCAAGATGAGCTCGAGGAGCTCATCAAGAGAGATCGATTGCATTGATTCCTCAGATGTTGGTCTGAAGCAAGAGAAGATCAGCTAAGGGCACTGCGATAGTCAGAACCATCAATAAGGGAAGAACAATAAGGAGATCGACCACCTCTCGACATCATCAACACTATCACTAGGGAACTTAGTGCTTCGGCGAGCCACCATCTCTCAATCTCGAAGCCAAGAGAAGCTTGCCCCAAATTGACAAGATCCGTATAAAATAGAGAAGGTCATCCAACCCGAAACATATAGTCTGAAGGAGCTCGGAAGAACAATGCTCCCACGATCTTAAAATTTAGAAAATTTGAGAATGCAATGGCAGTAATTTTTCTTCAATAAAACTTCTCCATTTCAATATTATTGTTTCTTGGTGTGAAAACTATGTAATGATAGGGAAGAAGCAATCAAAAGTGGCAATGTTAGGAATTGAAGGAAAAACTTAGTTTCCCGGGTCAGGTTCGTTCAGATCTGATTGGATCAAGAGAAATATTTAAAAAATTTTCTCTTTTGAATCTAGATTAGATCTGAGATATTTCAAATCTAATTTTATAGATATAATAAAATAAAATAAAAATAAATTAAAATAAATTTAGTTTATACCTTGTTGTTGGGAAATCAGATTATCATATGATGATCCTGTTGATTACCTGAGGTTTTGGATCTAGCCAAGCAAGTGCCTGGCCTCTATCGATATCCACTCAGGCTAGATCTAGAGATCTTCTCCTTTTTAATCACTTCTCCAAATATTAGATCTAGATCTGATTTGGAAGATCTTCAAAACTCCTTTTGAAGATCAGGTCTTGTCTCTTGCAGCAGTGCTACCTTCTTCCTTTCTCGTCACCTTTCTCTTGCCTTGATCGCACCAAACTGGAGCCCAAATCTCCTTGGGCATAGAGAGGAGAGAGAAGACCTAAAGATGGCATGGAGGAGGGAGAGGGGCAGCCTTATGGCATGGGCTAAGGGAGATGCTCCTCTAAAGCTGGGACATAGATAGGGTCTTATTTATAGACCCTAAGCTGATCCATGTAGTATCACTCTTCATCTCAACCAATCACAATTGCTTTCATGAAATCAGATCTAAATCTGATTGGTGGGAATAGACATCCACCTGGAATCCAATCTTAGATGAGAGCGCCTCTCCAACACCCTTTGCTAGAACCAAGACTGGTCAAAGTAGAGTCCCTTTGCGCCACTCTAAGTTGAAATTCCAAGAAGCAGACCTGGAGTCCCATTTGTATGGGACTCCTGGGCGCCATCCCTATCCTTGGGTGCACGCCTCCCTAGGCATGCGCCCTCCTCCTTGCCAGGTTCTGGCAGGGGGACAGGCCCCCACCAGCTCTCCAATAGGTGCATGACACATGGACAAAAGTCAAAGTGTCAATGGTCAACATTTGACCAGTCAAAGGTCAACTTTTGACCAAAGTCAAAGGACGAGAAATGGCAGGTGACCAAAAATGGCAGGTAATGTCTTACAAAATAAGACAACCTTTTCTGACTTGGACAAGCTCCAGTCAGACAAAGTGAAGGCCTCTGAATGAGCACAAACTCCTTTGGCTCAGTCAGGACAACTTATTTATGATAGTAAAAGAAGAACGTTAGGTTCAATCGAGTGCTAGCATGATTTTCTTGAACCTAATTGAATCTCATTCAGATCAATTGAACTGGATCAGTTCAATTGATGATCACCAGATTCAAACCCTTGTTTGTGTGACCCAGTTAGGTTCAGTTCTGTATGGTAATGGGATATGTCATGATCTCTATCATCGACATCATCGAAACTCCTTTTCGATGGATCAGAACTCTTCTGATTCGAACAGCTAGAATGATCGATCATCTAAATCATTCTAATTGCTCCCAAAATCCACCAGTGACACCTAGCAGTATATGGTGGCAACCCATCAGAGCTGAATGCGAACCTCTTGGTGCAGCTACCTGTGTGATTAAGTTCTTCTATCTTGAGCCCCGATCAGATTAGGGTTAAGGTGAACTCGTCAAACCCTAGTTTCTGTCATATGATGTAATCATTCGATTCAAGTCCAATGTGAAAACCTAAATAGAAACTCTTTCTATTATTTCACTCTGCCATGGCCATGGGCTTCTGGACTTGATTCTCATGATCATCATAGGGCTGCTCCTCTACCACCGAGGTAGATAGATTCCATCTTGATGCAATCCAGTTCCTACAATGAACATGCTATAGCCAACATACACCTCAGGGTTCCAGAATGGCTAGGAGATCGAGTAATGGTGTAGTCAAACTATAACACCCTCAAGGTGAACTGCCGATGCACCTCAGGTCAAAGAACCAGACACACTACTGCAGCATCGAGTCAGTCATTGATGAGAAGGTAGACTTCCTAATGACTACTCGAGGTGGTCACGCTCAGTGCCCTCGTTCTCTAACGAGTACCTGTACTCTCGCTCTGGTGTCTCCACACCGTAGACTCAAGACTCATCTACTAAAGAGAAGTGATTGTACACCAACCTTCCGGATCAATCACCATCCTCGTGATGATCCTATGGTCGGGAGCATTTTATGAGTTAATAATGATTATTCATGTCTTAAATTTTCAACTCTTGAAAATATGAATTATCATTACCATTAACTCAAAGGATGTATCACAGACACTAAATACACATATGTGATAGAAAATAACCCATTTTATTGATTATAGTCAAAATTATAATTTTGCCCCTAGAAGTGTATTACAAGTGTCAGCCAATTCTGGCTTCTAGGGCACATATATCTAACAATCTCCCACTTGTCCTAAAGCCAATTGGCTACAAGTCTAAGTCCCATCTTCTCAAGGTGGGCTTCGATCTTCTGCTGGCCCAACGGCTTTGTAAGTGGGTCTGCCACATTATCTACGGAGTTGACTCTCTTGACCTCGACATGTAACCCTTCTCGAGGTAATCGCGGATGAGGTGGTATCGCCGCTCAATGTGCTTGGATTTTTGGTGAGACCTCGGCTCCTTAGCAAGGGCTATGGCGCCATTATTGTCGCAGTATAGAGGAATGGCATCTGATGGCATTACTCCAATTTCTGCAGCAAACTTCTTGTACCAGAATGCTTCCTTCGCAGCCTCTGATGCAGCGATATATTCTGCTTCCATGGTGGAATCTGCTATCACGTTTGCTTGGAACTCTTCCAGCTGACAGCACCACCATTGCACACAAACAGACTCCCAGATGTCGACTTTCGATCATCTATATCGGACATGAAATCCGAGTCTGTGTATCCCTGGACTTGGAGTTCTCCATTACCAAAGACCAACATCATATCCTTAGTTCTTCTCAAGTACTTAAGGATACATTTCACAGAAGTCCAGTGTTCTTCACCTGGATTTGACTGATATCTGCTTGTGACACTCACAGCATGGGCTATATCAGGTCGTGTACATAGCATGGCATACATGAGGCTCCCTATTGCAGAAGCATAAGGGATCTTGCTCATGCGTTCTATTTCCTCAGGTGTGCTAGGGCACATCTTCTTGGAAAGATGAATACCATGTCTGAAGGGTATTAATCCCCTCTTAGAGTTTTCCATACTAAACCTCTTTAGTACTTCCTCTATGTACATCTTCTGTGAAAGTCCTAGCATCCTATTCGGTCTATCCCTATAGACCTTAATTCCTAGAATAAAGGATGCTTCACCTAGGTCTTTCATGGAGAATTCCTTGGACAACCATAATTTGACTGTTGTCATCATGGGAATATCATTCCCAATAAGGAGGATGTCATCCACGTACAATACGAGGAAGACAACAGCGCTCCCACTGACCTTTTTGAAAGACACATGGTTCCTCTTCATTTTTGATGAAACCAAATGTTTTGATCACATCATTGAAATGAGTGTTCCAGCTCCGAGATGCTTGCTTAAGTCCATATATGGACCTTTGCAGCTTGCAAACCTTGTGATCAGTATCACTGGATGTGAAACCTAGCGGCTGTTCCATATAGATATCTTCCTCAAGATATCCATTTAAGAATGCCGTTTTCACATCCATTTGCCATATTTCATAATCGAAATAGGCTGCAACGGCAAGCAATGTGCGGATGGATTTTAGCATAGCCACTGGGGAAAAGGTATCCTGATAGTCAATGCCTTCGCATTGACTATAACCTTTTGCCACTAGTCTAGCCTTGAATGTCTCCACATTTCCATCTGCACCAATCTTTCTCTTGAAGATCCATTTACACCCAATAGGTACTATACCTTCTGGTGGATCTACCAAGGTCCAGACTTGGTTTGAGTGCATCGAGTCAATTTCTGACTGCATTGCCTCTAGCCATTTCTCGGAGTCGATATCTGATATCGCCTCATTGTAGGTTTTGGGATCATCACCATGAGCACCATTACCTACGAGGAACATTTTCTCTACTTCCTCTGAAATAATACCTAAGTATCTTTCAGGGGGATGGAAAACTCTTTTCGATCTATGAGGTGGAGGAGGTAGTGTTCTTATTGGCTCAACCTGATTTGGTTCCAATTGGTCCTTAGCTCGTTGTACTTGTGAGACTTTCTCATCAAGCTTAATCTGCTTTCCAATGCCGCTATCTTGAATAAACTATTTTTCAAGAAAGATGGCATGTCGACTCACAATCACATTGTGGTCTTCTGGAATGTAGAAATAGTATCCTAATGACTCTTTAGGATATCCTATGAATCGAGCTCTAAAGGACCTAAACTCTAACTTGTCCGCTTGTTGTCTTTTGACATGAGCCGGACAACCCCAAATTCTGAGATGACTCAGACTTGGTTTCTTACCATGCCATATCTCATACGGTGTGGTAGGAACGGTTTTAGAGGGAACCCTATTCAGTAGATAAATTGAAGTTAACAATGAATGTCCCCAAAGAAAATCAGGGAAGGTCTGTGAAGCTCATCATGGATCGGACCATATCCAATAGAGTCCGATTTCTCCATTCTGAAACCCCGTTGAGTTGAGGTGTTCCTGGTGGAGTCCATTGAGAGACTATGCCATTTTTCCTTGAGATAGTCTAGGAATTTTTGGCTAAGGTATTCACCTCCTCGATCTGATCGAAGAACCTTAATGGGTTTTTCAGTTTGTTTTTCTACTTCATGTCTGAATTCTTTGAACTTTTCAAAAGCTTCAGACTTGTGTCTCATAAGATACACATACCCATACCTAGACAGATCATCGGTAAAGGTAATGAAGTAGACAAAATTGCCTCTAGCCGGCACATCAAATGGGCCGCACACATCAGTATGTACTAGGGCAAGGAGATCTGTGGCCCTTTCCCCATGTCCTACAAAAGGGAGTTTAGTCATTTTGCCTTGAAGACAAGATTCACAAGTTGGATATGACTCAGAAGTCAATGGACTCAATAGCCCATTTTTCTCCAATTTGTTGATCCTATCTTCTGCTATATGACCTAATCTCAGGTGCCATAGATATCTATCATTTGGACTATCCCTAGGTCGTTTGGCATTCACGTTTTGCTCGATAGTTAGAATAGGTACATCAATATGTAGCTGATAAAGACCATTAATAAGAAAACCATTTGCAATTTTATTTCTTTCATAAAGAATGTTACAATGGTCCTTAAAGAAGGTAATCACATAGCCTTCTAGTGCTAAGCATGAAACAGAAATCAAATTCCTGCTAGCTGCAGGCACATAATAACAGTCTTTCAAAACTAAGTCTAAACCAGATGGTAATCGAAGAGGGTATGTTTTTTCCCATGGCCTACTGCAGCAACTCTTGCTCCATTTTTCGACACGTAGGATCATGTCTCCATCCCTCAGCCTCCTGCTATCCTCAAGACCCTGCATGGAAGTGCACAGATGAGCACTAGAACCAGAGTCAAGCACCCAACTGGATGCAGAAGAAATCGTAAGGTTAGACTCAATAACGAGCATACCTCCAGAAGGACCTTCCTTCTTGTTCTTCAGGGTGGCCAGGTAAGTAGGGCAGTTCCGCTTCCAAGTGGCCGTCGCTGTTGCAATGGAAACACTTTCCTTTGACATTGGCCTTTTTTCTTCGGCTCTGCCTTCTTCTTCTTTGCTCCTTCCACCTTCTGCTTTTTCACAGACTTCTTTTTCTTTCCATAAGACTTTCTTTTGAAAGAAGTCCTGTTCCATAGCAAGAACTGAGCCTTTAGAACCTTTCATAGAAAGCTCAGCGGTGACCAGCATATGTTCATTAATTCGGCCAAAGAATTTTGAAGTTTATGCATGTGGTAATTCATGATGAATTGCCCATATGCATCAGTCAAGGATTGCAGAATAATATCATTCTGCAGATCCAAGTCTAACTTCACACCGAGCTTCTCAAGCTCTTCCAAGTCCTTGATCATCATCAGATAGTGATCTTGGACTGACTGCCCATCACGCATCTTAGCCTTAAAAAGTCATTTCGTGACTTGATACTTGGCTGCGCGACTCTGTTCACCAAACATCTCCTACAGGTGAGCCAACATTTGGCGAGCAGTCCCGATATCTTCATGTTGGCGCTGGAGCTCATCAGACATCGAGCCCAACATGTAATATCTGGCCTTATTATCTTCGTCTATCCATTTTTTCAGAGACGCTCTCTATTCAGTGGATGGACGGGCTGGTAAGGTGGGAGGGTCCTGATCCAATACATGGGTTAACTTCTTAAAATCCAAAATGATTTTGTAGTTTCTGAGCCAATCTTTATAATTGGGTCCGGTCAGTCTATGTGTGTCCAGGATACGTGCTAATGGGTTGGACACAGACATTTTTCTATAGAGAGTCAAAGATTCTAGTTAGATACTGTAATTATGACTTGACCAATTTATTTAGAAATTTTATTTTTAAATAAATTAGCTCTCCACTATTTTCTTGGATCCCTACACTCCCTCTGTAGAGATGCAAAAATCTCCATGATTAATGATTTCTAGTGGGTGGTGCGGTCTCACCAACTGACTCATCACCTCACCTAACAGTTATTGGTGATGGGTTAGCCAATGAGTGAACAACTCTTGTTCAATGATTCTCTAATCATGGTGCACCCAAACTTGGTCTCTAATTCATGAATCTCACCGTATCCAGAAATATTGATCCACTCCTTAGTTAAGTCAGACCCACCATTTGCATAGACTGGATTCCTAATTGAGTCTCTCACCGTATCCAAAATATTGAGCCCAACTCATCCTCCAGCCCATAGCATCCAATGCCTAATAGACATGGTTGCATCTTTTCGGTGCAACTGAGCCACTATATCCAGTCGAGAACAATCAACCCCGGGAAGGGCCCGCACATCTACAATGGTGGAAGACCTCAGACTTAATCTTTTCTTAGGAAGAATTGATTCAGGTCTCATTAAACTAGACTTATCATAGTCATAACAATTATGACTAACCTAGTGGCATGGGTTAGCTCGGATTATTGACCACCTCAGATCAGAACTGTGTCAACAGATATGGCCAGGTAAGTGAGACCGGTGGAAGGAATATGCCATTAACTCGTACAAGAATGCATTCAGGTCGAGTAGCTTCCAATTAAAAATCAGTCGGTCGTATGTGCCAAACTTACCTTAGACACCAAATTATTGAGTCAGAACCAATTGGGTTAGCCTAGCCAATCCAGACTCTAACCTCTGAGCCTAATTAGGTCTTGCTTGATCGTGACTCGATCTTGACCCAGAGTATTGATGCTGCTAATCTATAGCTATGGCAAGTGCACAGTCGATCAAGTAATAATGAATGAGTAGAGTATATCTAGAGGATTGGAAAATAAGTACTGAAAAACTCTTTTCTATGCTTTATTTAGAAGACCGATTTATTAGAATAAGAAATTAAAGAACAAAAAAAAAAAAAATTAAAAATTTTAGAAAAATAGAGAAAGTGTAATTATTAGGGTTTTAAACTTAAGAGCAACGTGTTACTAAGGTAATCGGTTCACCAACTCAGTCAATATAATATTCAGATTATTAGATTAATTTTATTTCATATGACGATGGAGTTTTCTAGTTTATTCACTATCTTTTTGTCCAGGCGTAACAAAACTATCAGTATTTATTAATTACCCTTTGGTCTAGGTGTAATTTAAATAAATATTAATGCATTAAGTTTTATGAAATCCTCTAATTAAAATACGCTGTGTCCAAAGTGCACTAAAATTCTTGCATGCATATGAATTCTAATTTGATTCATAATACAAGGTATATAATCAAGAAGCAATAACATAGATGTACTTGGTCCGTAACATCTATGTTCATCAGATCAATTAGAAGATGGCCAATAATCTAAAAGCATTAAGATCAGATTTATATACTCCTCATGAATAAAATTTAAAATTAAAAATAAATCATACTGAATATTGCATCAAAAGAGTGGCTACACCTTAGCCTTAGTAAAAGAAAATTTAGTTCATGATAACAAGTTCAAAAACAGCAAATAAAATAAAAAGCATAAAAAAATTAGACTGTTTGATTGCTGAAATTGATTGTCCATCACTCTTGGTGTGGAGAACTTGGTGAAGAAGAAGAGAAGCTCCTTGATCAATGTTCTGATTGTCGAAAGAAGAAAAGAAAAGAAATTAAAAGCTCTTCCTTTTCTCTCAAAAATCTCTCTTCTCTTTCTATCTCTCTCCTCTCTCTTTCTCTCTTTTTTTTTTTTTCTGTCTCTCCTCTCTCCTTATTTCTTTTTTCTTCTTCTTTTTTTTTTCACGACAACAGCAGACTTTTTATAGGCTAAGAGATAGTTTTCCACCAAAATCCTATTAAAATTAGGTTTAAAACTCTTAATATAAGTCAAATTAGGACCCTGGATGATTCTGACCATTGGATGTCGATCAAATGATCCAAAAATTGCTTAAAAACCCTTTAAAATATCCCAGAACAAGTCGAAATTCATGGCAGCCATCGGATCAGTCGTTGGATTGAATCTGGGCTATCAGATCGCACATAGGAAAGCTTCTGATCTTTAGTTTTAAAGTTGGGATGAATCTCAGCCGTTGGATCTCGATTGGGAGCTACGGATGCCATTCGTCAGTGCATGCATTTCGACCGTCCGATCAAATCTCAGTGAAAGATGCCCGTCGGATTAGAAAAAATTCATAAATTATCCTCTGTAGATCATGTGTGAGCCTGATGTTGCATAGACCACCGCATTCTTCAGCCAATCGGAGCATGCTTCTTCATGTGAAATCCCCGAAATGTCCTTAAATCGGTCCACTGAGTGCTGCAAAAAATACTGACATCAGCTTAGCATCAGCACTACATCAGCGGGTTGGTTTGCTAGTGCGATCGAATCGGATGATCTACTGAGCCAGTTTTTTTGAACCAATTTGAACCAGACCGACTTTTTTTTTTTTGAAATTCAATTTCGGGCTCCTTTGAAGTCCATTTTGCCTGAAATTTATTTCATCTGAACCAAAAAAATAAGATCTTCATATTGGTGGCCTTCTTTCCTACATAAGATTAACAAAAATATCAATATTTAAAAAAATAAATTAATTTATTTTATAATTTAATACTTTTATTAGTATATTTTTACCACTTATCACATCTCCCAACTTAGTCATTGCTAGTCCCTTAGCAATATTTTATTTAATACCATATTTTAATAAGATTATCCATCAAAAAGATAAAATCTAGGACTAAAGGTCAAAAAGTTTAGAAAATACTGCTAATTAAGCATTGAGCTTCAGAAGCAAATTTTTTAGTCAATACAATTAAAAACTTTCTTAGAGTACATCAAAGATCTATAGCACTTGTGTTCATGATGACTAACTTTAGCATTTCAGTATTAAATTAAAAGAACAAAAGTATCCTCTCTTATCACCTATTTTGGTCAATTTTCTATACATTCTCAATTTTATACTCATGAATTAAGGTAGCTTTCACACTGCCTTTTCCCTTTTTTTTTTGCTTTTTTTGTGCTGAGCATCCTGGCCTTTCCTTCACCATTTTACGTGAATTTCCACACTTGACCTAGGTGCAGAGATCCAGTTACTAGGCTTTGGGCAATCCACATATACTCTGTCTTTTGCACTTTATTTTTAGGCAGGTAGCTCTTTCCTTAAATTCAAGTTTCTTTGATTAGAATGTATATTAATTATCAATTTTTAGTGATAATTGAATCCTCAGTTGGCCTTATAATCAATACCTACTTTGCCTTGTTAGTGTGCATGTGCAATTAGAAGTGCTAATAGTCTTTTAATGACCTAAGTAGGCTGCTAAAAGTCGACCAACTAATCTACTTCTTTAACTCGTTACATTCATTAGCAAATAATTCTATCTTTTATCACTTGTCCAGTCTATCTTGCTCAAGATTTTCTTCTTGACACATGATTTTTTTTTTTTTTTAACCTCCTAACTTATTCTACATTGTCTTAAAGGAGAAAGAAAAATAAAGGATGCAATAAAGGATAGGAAGGAATACACCTGATTTGGTTCAATTCTGGTTCTTTGGAGCTTTGAAATTTTGCTTGATCTCTCATTGATTTTTCTCTGCAAAATTGAAAATACACACCAAAGCAGTAAAAGAGCAACAACAAATTGCTGAAAAATAAAAGAAAAAAAAATGATCAAAACTAAAAAAAAAGAAATAACCTATCTAGTAGTTCTGATTTATAGTCTTCAGCTTGACTTTCTTTGAGTTCTAAAGTGGATCAATCTGGTGCCACTTCAATTGGAATACTTTCATGTTTGATCGAGCCCTCTTTCAATTTGGACATTGCTAGCTTTTATAGTCTCAAACCTATTTTCTATAGAATTCTCATATAATGGATTGTCAATAATATCAATTAAAAAATAAGTTTGATTATCATCAGGATGTTTAGTATCTTTAAAAATATTAAAAGTAACTTGTTCATCTTGGACTCTAAGAATTAATTTTTCTTGTTGAACATCTATTAAAGCTCCTCCAGTAGCTAAAAAGGGTCTCCCTAAAATAAGGGGTACATCATAATCTTCTTTCCATATCAAGAACAATAAAATCAACAGGGAAAATAAACTTGTTTACCTTTACCAAGACATCCTCCACTATACCTCTTGGATATTTGATGGATCTGTCGGCTAATTGAAGAGTAATAGTGGTAGGCTTTGGTTCTCCTAGACCCAGCTTCCTAGAAAATAGAAAAAGGCATGAGATTAATACTTGCTCCTAAATCACATAAAACTTTATCAAAACTACAATCACCAATAATGCAGGGGATAGTAAAACTCCCTGGATCTTTTAGCTTCTATGGTAATTTATTTTGAAGTATTGCTGAGCATTCTTCATTCAAATTTATTCTCTCATGCTCCTTCAGCTTTTTCTTATTTGTTAGGATTTCTTTGAGAAACTTGGCATACCTAGGCATTTGAGTGATAGCATCTACAAAAGGAATATTAATATGTAAATTCTTTAATATTTTGAAAAAGTTAGAAAATTTCTTATCTGGATGCTGTATTTGTCTCTCTGGGAATGGTAGTGGCGGCACGTAGGGCTTCACATTTGGATCGGCAAACTGTATACCTGGAGACCATCCATCTACTGGTTGTTTTGGTGACTGACGAATTTTAGTTGATGGTTCCTTATTTATAGTTGGCTCTTCAGTCTCTTTCTTCTGATGTGGCTCCTCCAGCTTTGTACCACTTCTTAGGTGATAGCATTGACTTGCTCCCTTGGATTTGACTTGCTCCCTTGGATTGGTCTCTGTGTTGCTGGGCAAGGATCCCTGAGGTCTCTCGGAGATTATCTTAGCCATTTGACCTATTTGCATCTCCAAGTTTCGAATTGCTGCTGCTTGGTCCTATCTAAGTTTGGCTTCTAAATTTTTTATAGTTGCTTCTTGGTTTTGCATAAATTTGACCATCAGCTCTTCCATGTTGGACTTCTTTTCAGGTACTTGGAATCCCGGGGGTGGCTGTTGTGCTGCATTTTGATTACTCCATGAGAAATTTGGGTGCTGCCTCCACCCTTGATTGTATGTGTTGGAGTAGGGATTGTTTTGTTGCGGCCTAAAAAAATTACCAACATAATTAGCTGTATCAGTTACTTTAGCAAAAGGATTATCTATCTGGCAATTGCTCGTATCGTGTCCTCCTCCACACAGGTCACAGGTGATGCTCTGAACATGCATAGCTGTTCCCTTTAAGTTGTTGACTTCGGCTCTAAGGGCTGCAATTTCAGCTAGTAAGGTTGGCACGCAATCTACTCCCTGCACAGCTGCTAGTCTTTTTGGCATCATGCATTCTGTCTGCCACTGATAGCTATTTGATGCCATCTCATCGATCAGATCGAAGGCTTCTTCCTCCATTTTTTCGATTAATGGTTCCTCCTGCTGCTGCATCAATCATAGAACGATTAGTAGGAGATAAACCATTATAGAAAGTTTGTACCTGAAGCCATACGGGTAGTTGATGATGTGGACATCTCCTCAGCAATTTCTTGAAATGCTCCCAAGCCTCATATAGTATCTCCATATCCATCTGCATAAAAGAAGTGATATCGTTGTGCATCTTAGCAGTCTTGAAAGGTGAAAAGTACTTGGCTAAGAATTTTTAGGCTAGGACATCCCAAGTTGTGATAGAACCTGTAGAAAGAGAATGAAGCCAACTCTTAGCTTTGTCCCGTAAAGGAAGAGGAAATAACCTTAATCTAATAGCATCATCTGACACCCCATTAATTTTAAAAGTATCATAAAGTTCAAGAAAGTTAGAAATATGGACATTCAGATCATCATGCACGTGTCCACTAAATTGGATAGTTGATTGAATCATCTGGATCATTGCCGATTTTATTTCAAAGTTGTTTACTCGTACTGACGGTCTCCTGATGGTCAAAGCTGCATCGACTACAGATGGTATGATTTAATCATTTAATGGATGATGTACGAGTCGAATAGCTTCATGCTGTCCTTCGGTCGCCATATCTAATCCTAGATTGATATCATTAGGATCTTCAGCTGCCATATTTCTTTCTGGTTGTAGTCTTCTAATGGTTCTTTCAATTTCTGGATCTAAAGGTTGTAAGTTACTACGTCCAATACATGCCATGCACTAAATAATTTTTTTTTAAAAAATAATAAAAATTAAAAATAAAATTCTAAAGTAAAGCTAGGATCAAAATTTTAATATTATTTTAGACACAATCCTCGGCAATAGTGCCAAAAACTTGATGCATGCTAATCTATAGCTATGGCAAGTGCATCGATCGATCAAGTAATAAAGTGAATGAGTAGAGTATCATCCTTAGAGGATTGGAAAATAAGTACTGAAAAGCTCTTTTCTATGCTTTATTTAGAAGTCTGATTTATGAGAATAAAAAATTAAAAAATAAAATAAAGAAATAATTAACATTTTAAGGAAATAGAGAAAGTGTAATTATTAGGATTTTAAACTTAAGAGCAATGTGTTACTATGGCAATCGGTTCACCAACTCAGTCAATACAATATTTAAATTATTAGACTAATTTTATTTTATGTGACGATGGAGTTTCCTAATTTATTCACTACCCTTTTATCCAGGTGTAGCAAAACTATCAATATTTATTAATTATTCTTTATTCCTAGTGTAATTTAAATAAATATTAATGCATTATGTTTTGTAAAATCCTTTAATTAAAATACGCTGCATCCAAAGTGCACTAAAATTCTTGCATACATATGAATTCTAATTTGATTCATAATACAAGGTATATAATCAAGAAGCAATAACATAGATGTACTTAGTCTGTAACATCTATGTTCATCAGATCAATTAGAAGATGGCCAGTAATCTAAAAGCATTAAGATCAGATTTACATACTCCTCATGAATAAAATTTAAAATTAAAAATAAATCATACTAAATATTACATCAAAAGAGTGGCTACACCTTAGCCTTAGTAAAAAAAATTTAGTTCATGATAACAAGTTCAAAAACAGCAAATAAAATAAAAAGCATAAAAAAATTAGACTGCTTGATTGCTAAAATTGATTGTCTATTGCTCTTGGTGTGAAGAACTTGGTGAAGAAGAAAAAAAGCTTCTTGATCAATGTTCTGATTGTGAGAAGAAAAAATGAAAAAAAAATTAAAAGCTCTTCCTTTTCTCTCAAAAATCTCTCTTCTCTTTCTACCTCTCTCCTCTCTTTTTCTTCTTTTTCTTTTTTTTTACTGTCTCTCCTCTCTCCTTTTCCTTTATTTTTTTCGGCAATACCAGACTTTTTATAGGCTAAGAGATGGTTTTCCACCAAAATTCTATTGAAATTAGGTTTAAAACTCTTAATATAAGTCAAATTAGGATCCTGGATGATTTTGACCGTTGGATGTCGATCAAATGATCCAAAAATCACTTAAAAACCCTTTAAAATATTTTAGATCAAGTCAAAATTCATGGAAGCCATCGGATCAGTTGTTGGATTGAATCTAGGCCATTAGATCATGCACAGGAAAGCTTCTGATATTTAGTTTTAAAGTCGAAAAGAATCTCAGCCATTGGATCTCGATCGGGAGCTACAGATGCCGTTTGTCAGTGCATGCATTTCGACTGTCCGATCAAATCTCAGTAAAAGGTGCCCGTCGGATCAGACAAATTTTTCAAATTGCCCTTTGTAAATCATGCACGAGCCCAGTGTTGCATGGACCGCCGCATTCTTCAGCCAATCGGAGCGCACTTCTCCATGTGAAATCTCCAAAATGCCTTTAAATTGGTCCATCATACGTCGTGAAAAATGCTGACGTCTCAGTTTGCTGGTGTGGTCAAACCAAGCAGTCTACTGAGCTGGTGTTAGATATATGTGCCCTAAAAGCCAGAATTGGCTGATACTTATAATACACTTCTAAGGGCAAAATTATAATTTTGACTAATATCAATAAAATGGATTATTTTCTATCACATATGTGTATTTAGTGTCTGTGATACATCCTTTGAGTTAATGGTAATGATAATAAATATTTTCAAGATTTGAAAATTTAAGACATGAATAATTATTATTAACTCATAAAATGCTTCCGACCATAGGATCATCACGAGGATGATGATTGATCCAGAAGGTTGGTGTACAATTGCTTCTCTTTAGTAGATGAGTCTTGAGTCTATGGTGTAGAGACACCGGAGTGAGAGTACAGGTACTCGTTAGAGAACGAGGGCACTGAGCATGACCATCTCGAGTAGTCATTAGGAAGTCTACCTTCTCGTCAATGACTGACTCGATGCTGCAGTAGTGTGTCTGGTTCTTTGACCTGAGGTGCATCGGCAGTTCACCTTGAGGGTGTTATAGTTTGACTACACCATTACTCGGTCTCCTAGCCATATGGAACCCTGAGGTGTATGTTGGCTATAGCATGTTCATTGTAGGAACTGGATAGCATCAAGATGGAATCTATCTACCTCGATGGTAGAGGAGCAGCCCTATGATGATCATGAGAATCAAGTCTAGAAGCCCATGGCCATGGCAGAGTGAAATAATAGAAAGAGTTTCTATTTAGATTTTCACATTGGACTTGAAATTGAATGATTACATCATATGACAGAGACTAGGGTTTGACGAGTTCACCTTAACCCTAATCTGATCGGGGCTCAAGATAGAAGAACTTAATCACACAGGTAGCTGCACCAAGAGGTTTATATTCAGCTCTGATGGGTTGCCACCATATACTGCTAGGTGTCACTGGTGGATTTTGGGAGCAATTAGAATGATTTAGATGATCGATCATTCTAGCTGTTCGAATCAGAAGAGTTCTGATCCATCGAAAGGAGTTTCGATGATGTCGATGATAGAGATCATGACATATCCCATTACCATATAGAACTGAACCTAACTGGGTCACACAAACAAGGGTTTGAATCTGGTGATCATCAATTGAACTGATCCAGTTCAATTGATCTGAATGAGATTCAATTAGGTTCAAGAAAATCGTGCTAGCACTCGATTGAACCTAACGTTCTTCTTTTACTATCATAAATAGTTGTCCTGACTGAGCCAAAGGAGTTTGTGCTCATTTAGAGGCCTTCACTTTGTCTGACTGAAGCTTGTCTAAGTCAGAAAAGGTTGTCTTATTTTGTAAGACATTACCTTGCCATTTTTGGTCACCTGCCATTTCTCGTCCTTTGACTTTGGTCAAAAGTTGACCTTTGACTGGTCAAATATTGACCATTGATACTTTAACTTTTATCCATGTGTCATGCACCTATTGGAGAGCTGGTGGGGGCCTGTCCTCCTGCTAGAACCTGGCAAGGAGGAGGGTGCACGCCACCCTTGGCGTGTGCCCAAGCTGGAGGCGCCCAGGAGTCCCTGTTGGACAGGGAATCCATCTCCTTTTTGGATTCCAATTAGAGTTCTCCTAAGAACCAACTTTGACTGGTCTTAGGCACCCTCTAAGAAGGAATCCAGGGGACTCCGTTCCCATCAGTCATATTTAGATCTGATTTCACAAAGGATTGTGATTGGTTGGGAAGAAGAGAAGTTGGATCACAGACAGTCTATAAATAAGACCCTACGCCCAACTCAAATTAAGATTGGAATCACAATTCTTCCTGCCCCAAGGCTGCTTCTCCTCTCCTCCTCCATGCCAAACCCACCTTCTCCCTCTTCACTCCACATCCAAAAGAAGTTTTGGACCTTGGTTGGTGCAATCCAGACGAGAGAAAGGCGACTGAAAGCTAGAAGGCTGCACTGCTGCAAAGGACAACTGCTGATCTTCAAAAGGAGTTTTGAAGATCCTCCAGATCAGATCCAGATCTAATTTTTGGAGACGTGATAGAAAAGAAGAGGATCTCCAGATCTAGCTTGAGTGGATACCTATAGAGACCAGGCACTTGCGTGGCTAGATCCAGAACCTTCCGCTGCTTACAGGATCATCAACGGGTAATAGGATTACCCACTTCAAGGTAAATTAAATTTGATTTAATTTATCTAAATTTATTTTAATTTTTAAAATAATAATAATTAGATTTGAAATATTCTAGATCTGATATGGATCAAAGAGTAAAAATTTTTAAAATATATCTCTTGATCTGATCAGATCTGAACGAACCTGGATCCTGAAAAATCAGGATTTTCCCTTCAACTGGTATCAGAGCCAAGGTTCTAAAAGTATTTAGATCTGATTTTAAATTTATTTTAATTAAGAAAATAAGTGATTTTAGATGTCACATGAGATGTGATCAGATCTGAAATCAGAAAAAATTAAAATTAAATGATTTGGATCTAAGATTAGAAAATATGCATGACTAGTTCTAAAATAGAATAGTTCTATAGAATAGTCTTGTATGTTTTCAATTTAATTTGATTAAATCATATTTTAGATTGATTTATTTACTATTTTTTGATATTATAATGGTTATAATAACATCTAAAAAATAGCAAATAAAAATTATTTAATTTTAAACATCATATGAGATATGATTGATGCATGTCTAGACTAGTTGTAGAATAGTTCTACATAATTGTCTAGATTAGAATTTATTTTGATTAGATCAATTTAAATCTAATTTTTTAGATTATTATGAGATAATTTAGATCTAAAAATATGCATGATTCGATACATGAGATGTATGCAAAATATGCCATGATTAGATCTAATTTGTATATGAGATATATGATATAGATCTAAAACTGTTTTGTAGTATTGCATGTTCCTGATTAAGGCATTCCTCTTGGCCGTCCGGTCATAAGAATGAAGAAGGGTTTAAAGGCCCTCTCCTCTCATCCGATGGGGCGTTCTTATGATGTGTAGGGGTGCTGCATGTTCGTCCTTAATCAGAAATCCAAAACTTACTTTCTGCAAAACCCTAGATCCTGAAACCCTAGGATTTATTGTGCATATTTTGTTTATGAACCCTACTTAATTAAAAATTAAGATTATAGAATATTAATTAGATCTAAAATTGAGAATTTTCAGATCTAAGACATATTCATAATACTGGGTTCGGGCTTGGGTAGCTCAATTAGGTCTAAGCGGTTGATCAAACCGAATCAAGAGTTGGTTAGATGGGATCAACAATGCTTAAATTGACCAGCCTAATAGGATTAAGTCTGGGTCAAGATCGAGTCACGATCAAGCAAGACCTAATTAGGCTCAGAGGTTAGAGTCTGGATTGTAGGCTAACCCAATTGGTTCTGACTCAACAATTTGGTGTCTAAGGTAAGTTTGGCACATACGACCGACTGGATTTTTAATTGGAAGCTACTCGACCTGAATGCATTCTTGTACGAGTTAATGGCATATTCCTTCCACCGGTCTCACTTACCTGGCCATATCTGTTGACACAGTTCTGATCTGAGGTGGTCAATAATCCGAGCTAACCCATGCCACTAGGTTAGTCATAATTGTTATGACTATGATAAGTCTAGTTTAATGAGACCTGAATCAATTCTCCCTAAGAAAAGATTAAGTCTGAGGTCTTCCACCATTGTAGATGTGCGGGCCCTTTCCCGGGGTTGATTGTTCTCGACTGGATACAGTGGCTCAGTTGCACCGGAAAGATGCAACCATGTCTATTAGGCATTGGATGCTATGGGCTGGAGGATGAGTTGGGCTCAATATTTTGGATACGGTGAGAGACTCAATTAGGAATCCAGTCTGTGCAAATGGTGGGTCTGACTTAACTAAGGAGTGGATCAATATTTTGGATACGGTGAGATTCATGAATTAGAGACCAAGTTTGGGTGCACCATGATTAGAGAATCATTGAACAAGAGTTGTTCACTCATTGGCTAACCCATCACCAATAACTGTTAGGTGAGGTGATGAGTCAGTTGGTGAGACCGCACCACCCACTAGAAATCATTAATCATGGAGATTTTTGCATCTCTACAGAGGGAGTGTAGGGATCCGAGAAAATAGTGGGAGCTAATTTATTTAAAAATAAAATCCCTAAATAAATTGGTCAAGTCATAATTACAGTATCTAACTAGAATCTTTGACTCTCTATAGGAAAATGTCTGCATCCAACCCATTAGCACGTATCCTGGACACACATAGACTGATCGGACCCAATTATAAAGATTGGCTCAGGAACTACAAAATTATTTTGGATTTCGAGAAGTTAACCCATGTTTTGGACCAGGACCCTCCCACCTTACCAGCCCGTCCATCTATTGAACAGAGAGCATCTCTAGAAAAATGGATAGACGAAGATAATAAGGCCAGATATTACATGTTGGGCTCGATGTCTGATGAGCTCCAGCGCCAACATGAAGATATCGAGACTGCTCACCAAATGTTGGCTCACCTACAGGAGATGTTTGGTGAATAGAGTCGCACAGCCAAGTATCAAGTCACGAAATGACTTTTTAAGGTTAAGATGCATGATGGGCAGTCAGTCCAAGACCATGGTCTAACAATGATCAAGGACATGGAAGAGCTTGAGAAGCTCGGTGTGAAATTAGACTTGGATTGCAGAATAAAGAAGGGAAATCCTGATTTCCCAGACCAAGTTCGTTCAGATCTGATAAGATCAAGAGATATATCTCAAAATTTTTCTCTTTGATCTAGATCAGATCTAAGATATTTTAGATCTGATTATTATTATTTTAAAAATTAAAATAAAATTAGATAAATTAAATCAAATTTAATTTATCTTGAAGTGGGTAATCCTATTACCCGTTGATGATCCTATAAGCAGCGGAAGGTTCTAGATCAAGCCACGCAAGTGCCTGGCCTCTACCGGTATCCACTTGGGTGGGATCTTGAGATCCTCTTCTTCTCTATCACATCTCCAAAAATTAGATCTGGATATGATCTAGAGGATCTTCAAAACTTCTTTTGAAGATCAGCAGTCATCCTTTGCAGCAGCTCAGCCTTCTAGCTTTCACTCGCCTTTCTCTTATTTAGATAGCACCAACCAAGATCCAAAACCCTTTTGGACGTGGAGAGGAGAGGGAGAAGATGCTTTGGCATGGAGGAGGAGAGGAGAAAAGGCCTTGGGGCATGGAGATCTCAATTTATTCAGATACCTCTTTGAGTTGGGCAGAGGGTCTTATTTATAGACTAACTATGATCCAACTCCTCTTCTTCCCAATCAATCACAACTCTTTGTGAAGTCAGATCTAAATCTGATTGGTGGAAATAGAGTCCCCTGGATTCCTCCTTAGAGGGTGGCTAAAACCAGTCAAAGTTGGTTCTTAGGAGAACTCTAATTGGAATCCAAAAAGGAGATGGAGTCTCTATCCAATAGGGACTCCTGGGCGCCTCCAGCTTGGGCACACGCCAAGGGTGGCATGTGCCCTCTTCCTTGCTAGGTTCTGGCAGGAGGATAGTCTCCACCAGCTCTCCAATTGGTGCATGACACGTGGACAGAAGTCAAAGTATCAATGGTTAATATTTGACCAGTCAAAGGTAGACTTTTGACCAAAGTCAAAGAACGAGAAATGGCAGATGACCAAAAATGGTAGGTAATGTCTTACAAAATAAGACAACCTTTTCTAACTTGGACAACCTCCAGTCAGACCATATGAAGTCCTCTGATTGAGCACAAACTCCTTTGGCTCAGTTAGGATAACTTATTTATGATAGTAAAAGAAGAACGTTAGGTTCAATCGAGTGCTAGCACGATTTCCTTGAACCTAATTGAATCTCATTCAGATCAATTGAACTAGATCAGTTTAATTGATGATCACCAGATTCAAACCCTTGTTTGTGTGATTCAGTTAGATTCAGTTCTATATGGTAATGGGATATATCATGATCTCTATCATCGACATCATCGAAACTCCTTTCGATGGATCAGAACTCTTCTGATTCGAACAGCTAGAATGATCGATCATCTAAATCATTCTAATTGCTCCCAAAATCCACCAGTGACACCTAGCAGTATATGGTGGCAACCCATCAGAGCTGAATGTGAACCTCTTGGTGCAGCTACTTATGTGATTAAGTTCTTCTATCTCGAGCCCCGATCAGATTAGGGTTAAGGTGAACTCGTCAAACCCTAGTCTCTGTCATATGA
Organism: Cocos nucifera; assembly: GCA_006176705.1. Classification (NCBI taxonomy): domain Eukaryota; kingdom Viridiplantae; phylum Streptophyta; class Magnoliopsida; order Arecales; family Arecaceae; genus Cocos; species Cocos nucifera. The sequence goes on along the minus strand of QRFJ01005388.1, from coordinate 6,214 downwards.
TGTAATCATTCGATTTCAAGTCCAATGTGAAAACGTAAATAGAAACTCTTTCTATTATTTCACTCTGCCATGGCCATGGACTTCTGGACTTGATTCTCATGATCATCATAGGGCTACTCCTCTACCACCGAGGTAGATAGATTCCATCTTGATGCTATCCAATTCCTACAATGAACATGCTACAGCCAACATACACCTCAGGGTTCCATGTGGCTAAGAGACCGAGTAATGGTGTAGTCAAACTATAACACCCTCAAGGTGAACTACCGATGCACCTCAGATCAAATAATCAGACATACCACTGCAGCATCGAGTCAGTCATCGACGAGAAGGTAGACTTCTTAATGACTACTCGAGGTGGTCACGCTCAGTGCCCTCATTCTCTAACGAGTACCCATACTCTCACTTCGATGTCTCCACACCATAGACTCAAGACTCATGTACTAAAGAGAAGTGATTGTACACCAACCTTCCAGATCAATCACCATCCTCATGATGATTCTATGGTCGGAAGCATTTTATGAGTTAATAATGATTATTCATGTCTTAAATTTTCAACTCTTGAAAATATGAATTATCATTACCATTAACTCAAAGAATGTATCACAGACACTAAATATACATATGTGATAGAAAATAATCCATTTTATTGATTATAGTCAAAATTATAATTTTGCCCCTAGAAGTGTATTACAAGTGTCAGCCAATTCTGGCTTCTAGGGCACATATATCTAACAATCTCCCACTTGTCCTAAAGCCAATTGGCTATAAGTCTAAGTCCCATCTTCTCAAGATGGGCTTCGATCTTCTGCTGGCCCAACGGCTTTATAAGTGGGTCTTCCACATTATCTGTGGAGTTGACTCTCTTGACCTTGACATAACCCTTCTCGAGGTAATCACGGATGAGGTGGTATCACCATTCAATGTGCTTGGATTTCTGATGAGACCTTGGCTCCTTAGCAAGTGCTATGGTGATATTATTGTCGTAGTATAGAGGAATGGCATCTGATGGCATTACTCCAATTTCTACAGCAAACTTCTTGTACTAGAATGCTTCCTTCGCAGCCTCTGATGTAGCGATATATTCTGCTTTCATGGTGGAATCTGCTATCACAGTTTGCTTGAAACTCTTCTAGCTGACAGCACCACCATTACACATAAACAGACTTTTAGATGTCGACTTTCGATCATCTATATCGGACATAAAATTTGAGTCTGTGTATCCCTAGACCTGGAGTTCTCCGTTACCAAAGACCAACATCATATCCTTAGTTCTTCTCAAGTACAATAAGGATACATTTCACAGAAGTCCAGTGTTCTTCATCTGGATTTGACTGATATCTGCTTGTGACACTTATAGCATGGGCTATATCAGGTCGTGTACATAGCATGGCATACATGAGGCTCCCTATTGCAGAAGCATAAGGGATCTTACTGAAGGAAAATCCTATCTTCCCGGTCCAGGTTCGTCCAGATCTGATTAGATCAAGAGATATATTTCAAAATTTTTCTCTTGATCTCAATCAGATCTTGATATGTTTCAGATCTGATTCTTATTATTTTAATAAATAAAATAAAATAAGATAAATTAAATCAAATTTAATTTACCTGATTTGGGTAATCCTATTACCCTATAGATGATCCTGATTGCAGCGGAAGGTTCTGGATCTAGCCACGCAAGCGCCTGGCCTCTACTGGTATTCACTCAGGTTGGATCTGCAGATCCTCTTCTTCTCTATCACACCTCCAAAAATTAGATCTGGATCTGATCTGGAGGATCTTCAAAACTCTTTTGAAGATCTGCAGTCGTCCTTTTGCAGTAGCGCAGCCTTCTTATTTTTGATCACCTTTCCTTGATCTGAATCGCACCAACCTAAATCCAATACTTTTGGACATGGAGAGCAAGGGGAGAAGAGACTATGGCATGGAGAAGGAGGGGAGAGGCAGCCTTGGGGTGTGGGGTTTCTCAATTGAATTGCATTCGCATTAGGGTTGGGCGCAGGGTCTTATTTATAGACCTCTTGTGATCCAACTCCTCTTCCTCTCAACCAATCACAACCCTTTGTGAAATCAGATCTAAATCTGATTGGTTGGAATAGAGACCCCTGGATTCCTCCTTAGAGGGTGCCTAAGACCAGTCAAACTGGATTCTTAGCAGAACTCTGATTGGAAACCAAAAGGGAGGTGGAGTCCTTGTCCAACAAGGACTCCTAGGCGCCTCCTACTTGGGCTCACGCCACCCTTGGCGTGCGCCCTTCTCCTTGCCAGGTTCTGGCAGGGGGACAGGCCCCCACCAGCTCTCCAATAGGTGCATGACATGTGGTCAAAAGTCAAAGGGTCAATGGTCAATGTTTGACCAGTCAAAGGTAGACTTTTGACCAAAGTCAAAGAACAAGAAATGGCAGGTGACCAAAAATGGCAGGTAATGTCTTACAAATAAGACAACCTATTCTGACTTGGACAACCTCCAGTCAGACCATATGAAGGCCTCTGATTGAGCACAAACTCCTTTGGCTCAGTTAGGACAACTTATTTGTGATAGTAAAAGAAGAATGTTAGGTTCAATCGAGTGCTAGCACGATTTCCTTGAACCTAATTGAATCTCATTCAGATCAATTGAACTAGATCAGTTCAATTGATGATCACCAGATTCAAACCCTTGTTTGTGTGACCCAGTTAGGTTCAGTTCTATATGGTAATGGGATATGTCATGATCTCTATCATAGACATCATCGAAACTCCTTTCGATGGATCAGAACTCTTCTGATTCGAACAGCTAGAATGATCGATCATCTAAATCATTCTAATTGCTCCCAAAATCCACCAGTGACCCCTAGCAGTATATGGTGGCAACCCATCAGAGCTGAATGTGAACCTCTTGGTGCAGCTACCTGTGTGATTAAGTTCTTCTATCTTGAGCCCCGATCAGATTAGGGTTAAGGTAAACTCGTCAAACCCTAGTCTCTGTCATATGATATAATCATTCGATTCGAGTCCAATGTGAAAACCTAAATAGAAACTCTTTCTATTATTTCACTCTGCCATGGCCATGGGCTTCAGGACTTGATTCTCATGATTATCATAGGGCTGCTCCTCTACCACCGAGGTAGATAGATTCCATCTTGATGCAATCCAGTTCCTACAATGAACATGCTATAGCCAACATACACCTCAGGATTCCATATGGCTAGGAGACCGAGTAATGGTGTAGTCAAACTATAACACCCTCAAGGTGAACTATCGATGCATCTCAGGTCAAAGAACCAGACACACTACTGCAGCATCGAGTCAGTCATTGATGAGAAGGTAGACTTCCTAATGACTACTCGAGGTGGTCACGCTCAGTGCCCTCGTTCTCTAACGAGTACCTGTACTCTCGCTCTGGTGTCTCCACACCATAGACTCAAGACTCATCTACTAAAGAGAAGCGATCGTACACCAACCTTCCGGATCAATCACCATCCTTGTGATGATCCTATGGTCGGGAGCTGTTTATGAGTTAATAATGATTATTCATGTCTTAAATTTTCAACTCTTAAAAATATGAATTATCATTACCATTAACTCAAAGGATGTATCACAGACACTAAATACACAGGTGTGATAGAAAATAACCCATTTCATTAATTATAGTCAAAATTATAATTTTGCCCCTAGAAGTGTATTACAAGTGTCAGCCAATTCTGACTTCTAGGGCACGTATATCTAACACTTGCTCATGCATTCTATTTCCTCAGGTGTGCTAGGGCACATCTTTTTGGAAAGATGAATACCATGTCTGAAGGATATTAATCCCCTCTTAGAGTTTTCCATACTAAACCTCTTTAGTACTTTCTCAATGTTCATCTTCTGTGAAAGTCCTAGCATCCTATTCGGTCTATCCCTATAGACCTTAATTCCTAGAATAAAGGATGCTTCACCTAGGTCTTTCATGGAGAATTTCTTGGATAACCATAATTTGACTGTTGTCATTATGGGAATATCATTCCCAATAAGGAGGATGTCATCCACATACAATACGAGGAAGACAACAGCGCTCTCACTGACCTTTTTGAAGACACGGTTCCTCTTCATTTTTGATGAAACCAAATGTTTTGATCACATCATTGAAAAAGTGTTCTAGCTCCGAGATGCTTGCTTAAGTCCATATATGGATCTTTGCAGCTTGCAAACCTTGTGATCAGTATCACTGGATGTGAAACCTAGCGGCTGTTCAATAGATATCTTCCTCAAGATATCCATTCAAGAACGCCATTTTACATCCATTTGCCATATTTCATAATCGAAATAGGCACACAGCAAGCAATGTGCGGATGGACTTTTAGCATAGCCACTGGGGAAAAGGTATCCTGATAGTCAATGCCTTCGCGTTGACTATAACCTTTTGCCACTAGTCTAGCCTTGAATGTCTCCACATTTCCATCTGCACCAATCTTTCTCTTGAAGCTCCATTTACACCCAATAGGTACTATACCTTCTGGTGGATCTACCAAGGTCCAGACTTGGTTTGAGTGCATCGAGTCAATTTCTGACTGCATTGCCTCTAGCCATTTCTCGGAGTCGATATCTGATATCGCCTCGTTGTAGGTTTTGGGATCATCACCATGGCCCATTACCTACGAGGAATATTTCTCTACTTCCTCTGAAATAATACCTAAGTATCTTTCAGGGGAACGGAAAACTCTTTCCGATCTATGAAGTGGAGGAGGTAGTGTTCTTATTGGCTCAACCTGATTTGGTTCCAATTGGTCCTTAGCTCATTGCTTGTGAGACTTTCTCATCAAGCTTGATCTGCTTTCCAATGCCGCTATCTTGAATAAACTATTTTTCAAGAAAGATGGCATGTCGACTCACAATCACATTGTGGTCTTCTAGAATTAGAAATAGTATCCTAATGACTTTTAGGATATAAATCGAGCTCTAAAGGACCTAAACTCTAACTGTCCGCTTATTGTCTTTTGACATGAGCCGGACAACCCCAAATTCTGAGATGACTCAAACTTGGTTTCTTACCATGCCATATCTCATACGGTGTGGTAGGAACGATCTTAGAGGGAATCCTATTTAGTAGATAAATTAAAGTTAACAATGAATGTCCCTAAAGAAAATCAAGGAGGTCTGTGAAGCTCATCATGGATCAAGCCATATCCAATAGGGTCCGTTTCTCCGTTCTGAAACCCGTTGAGTTGAGGTGTTCCTGGTGGAGTCCGTTGAGAGACTATGCCATTTTCTTGAGATAGTCTAGGAATCGGCTAAGGTATTCACCTCCTCGATCTGATCGAAGAACCTTAATGGGTTTTCCAGTTTGTTTTTCTACTTCATGTCTGAATTCTTTGAACTTTTCAAAAGCTCAGATTGTCTCATAAGATACACATACCATACGAGACAGATCATCAGTAAAGGTAATGAAGTAGACAAAATTGCCTCTAGTCGGCACATCAAATGGGTCGCACACATCAGTATGTCTGGGCAAGGAGATCTGTGGCCCTCTCCATGTCCACAAAAGGAGTTTGGTCATTTTGCTTGAAGGTAGGATTCACAAGTTGGATATGACTCGGAAGTCAATGGACTCAATAGCCCATTTCTCTAATTTGTTGATCCTATCTTCTGCTATATGACCTAATTCAGGTGCCATAGATATCTATCATTTGGACTATCCCTAGGTCGTTTGGCATTCACGTTTTGCTCGCAGTTAGAATAGGTACATCATATGTAGCTGATAAAGATCATTATTAAGAAAACATTTGAATTTTATTTCTTTCATAAAGAATATTACAATGGTCTTAAAGAAGGTAATCACATAGCTTCTTGTGCTAAGCATGAAACAAAAATCAAATTCCTGCTAGCTGTAGGCCATATATAGTCTTTCAAAACTAAGTCTAAACTACTGATAATTGAAGAGGATATGTTCCCACGGCACTGCAGCAACTCTTGCCATTACCGATGCGTAGGATCAGTCTCCATCCCTCAACCTCCTGCTATCCTCAGACCTGCATGGAAGTGCACAGATGAGCACTAGAACCAGAGTCAAGCACCACTGGATGCAGAAGAAACCGTAAGGTTAGACTCAATAACGAGCATACCTCCAGAAGGACCTTCCTTCTTGTTCTTTAGGGTGGCCAGTAAGTAGGGCAGTTTCGCTTCTAATGCCGTGCTGTTGCAATGGAAACATTTTCCTTTGACATCGGCCTTTCTCGGCTCTGCCTCTCTTCTT
>QRFJ01005386.1:0-58904 GCA_006176705.1 Cocos nucifera | reverse complement strand
GCAAGAGAGATAATAATTATTAAAATTCTTATAATTATTCTTAAAAGCATGAATAAAAGAGATCTGTTATTCCTAATTTTTGTAATTATATTTTGAACCATGCCCATTCCAACTTGAACAAAAAGATTCAAAATATGACATGTACATCTAATATGAAATAATTTTTTATTAATAATGGAATGAATAGAGTTCTTCAATAATTAAACAGGTATATTATTATTAGATGAATTATCAAATATAACAGATATAATTTTGTTACTAATACTACATGTAGCTGCAGTTTGATAAATAGTATTAAAAATATATTGGCCAGAATGAAGATAATCAAAAGAACGAAAAGAAAGAATATGTTTATTTAATTGCCAATCATTATCTATATAATGAGCAGTGATAAAAATAAAAGATATACTACTTATAGATGCAGTCCATATATTAGAAGTTAATGATATTTTTGCATTTAAGATAGAAAGAGTTTCAATTAAATTATCCTTCATTGCTAAGTAATTAATCATAGCTACTCTTCTAAATATATGTCTACTGGTTCTTCTATACATGTTGTAAGGCTAATTAAATATACTCTTTAAAATTAAAAGATTCATATAAGCTAAAAGATAATTCATTTCTAACTATCCATTTTATAAGTATTTTTTTTATTTTCATGATTATAAGTAAAAGTTTCTACAAGAGCATCCTCTTGTATATTAAGGATGCTTTGAAGACGAGAATCACTTACCCTATGAGACTCTTGATGTCTTTTCAAATTGCTAGTTTCTCTAGTACTGGCATAACTATATAATTTGACATATTTTTTATATTTTATCTTATAGACTCCATCAATCAAAACTCTATCAAAATCATTCCAAAAAATGCTAGTCTCCTTATGGGAAGAGGATCCAGCTTCTCCAGAAGGGGCTTCAGAAGGAGTAGAAAGAGTTTCTTCCTCTTAAGAAATAGAAAAAATATCGACATGCCCAGCGGCAATACTCTCATCATCATAACTTGCCATCTAAATTGAGTAAATACAAAAAAATAAAAACTAGCCAGTAACCAACAAAAAAAAATTGAGTAGAGGCTGTAGAGCCAAAGAGGAAGAAGAGGTAGAGTAGAGAGTTGGAGAGCCGGAAGAGGAGGATCGGGCCATCGGAGAGTCAAATAGCTAGACAGCTGGATTTGTAGAGCTATCCTTAAACTCTAAACTCCAAAAGAGGGATGCTTTCTCCTCTTATATAACTCTTGAATTGCTAAACTATAATTGCTACTTGCTAAATATTGAATGGAAGAGAGAAAAATTGATAGAAAAGAAAACAAATAGAAGTAGAGAAATTAGAGAGAAAGAGAATTGATTTGATGAATTGATGTGATGAGAATGAAAGAGAAGGGCTCTATTTATAGAAGTTTCAAAACTTTTTTTTTTCCAAAATGCCCCTCAATCTAGCCATTTTTGGCTGTTGGAGGGGTTAAAATGGTAAAAATAAGAAAAATAGCCATTAAGATTGCTTAAAAAAAATTTAAAAATTCAATTTAATCATTACGATCGTGTTCGATCCGTTTGGAATCTTTATAGGCCATGCCAGGTATGGCCCGTTTGGAGCCATTATGGGCCATGCCAGGCATGGCCCGTTTGGGCTGAAAAAAGAAATGGGCTGGATAGGCCAACGGGCTATGCCAAGCATGGCTTGTCAATTCTTAGGCCTAGAAATATGTCGGGTGGAGGATTTATGCTTTCCATGCCGTGCCGGCATGGCCCATTTAGTAGATGGGCCATGCCTGGCATGGCCCACTATAATGCCTAGCCCGATAGACCTAGGCCAAGCCGAGCCAGGCATGATCCAATGCCCAAGTCTAACGTTAGCTATGGTAGGCCATAATAGCTATAGTGGGCCATGATAGCTACAGTGGACTATATCGGTTATAGTGGGCTGAAGCTAGCTACAGTGGGCCAGATTATCTTCATGATGGATACAATAGGCCATGGTAGCTACAGTGTATCATGGTAGCTGTAGTAGACCATGGTGGCTATAATAGGCCAAGATTGGCTACAATGGACTAGATTGTCTTCATGGTAACTACAGTGGGTTGCAATGGCTATAGTAGGTCATGATGGCTATGGTGGATTGAATCGACTATAATAGGCTATGGTGGCTATAGTGGGCCGAGATTAGCTATAGTGGGATAGATTATCTTCATATGGCTACAGCGGGGTATGGTGGCTACCGTGGGCCATGTCAACTACAGTGGACCGAATTAGCTATAGTAGGTCGAGACCGGCTACAATAAGCCAGATTATCTTCATGGTGGTTATAGTGGACTATGGTAGTTAAGTGGGCCATATCAGCTATAGTGGACCGAATCAATTATAGTGGGTCAAGACTAGCTACAGTGAACCAAATTATCTTCATGGTGGCTAAAGTGGGCCACGATGACTATAGTGGGCTACATTGGCTATAATGGACCAAATTAGCTATTGTGGGCCAGACTATCTTTATGGTGGCTATAGTGGACCGTAGTTATTACAGTGGGCTAAATCAGCGATAATAAATCGAGGCTGGTTATAGTGTTGGAAAATGTATCCTAAAGTCAATCATCTAGATTATAGATGGTTGAGCTAAATGTAATTTATACTTAAATTTTAATTAAATAAAATTATTATTCTAATAATTTCAGCATTTTATGCATCTTCTTGTAATGAAGTTCTTAAAACTATTTTGACTCGACAAAGAAGAATTTATCGTTTAGTTCTTAAATTGATTGCGATCAAATGATTGGTAGTTACTTAGAACGACAATGTTAATTAAGAGTAGGTCATTGTGTGCCATAAGTGTTGGTTGTCTTCTTAACCAAGAAGCATGATGATACTGTTATAGCATGCAGGTGAAATGTAAGGATACATTTCATTGATTGTGATCCAACTGTGGAGCTCTTTTCTGCCTAGATTGCTTACGAAGGATATGGGTATATATGTCCCTTAGATCTGAGATCACTATGGTGACTTGCAAGCAACTCACTGTACTTAGATACCAAACTATCTGAATTTCTAATTTAATGATGGAAGGCTAATGGATGCAATCAAGTACTTAGCTTATCGGTGTGTGAGTCAAGATGGGATTAACCCCTCCAAGTATTGGAGCAAGTGCATCGCTATACTTTAATTTAGCAAATTCTCGATCGGGGTAGTCCATATGATGGATGCTAAATTTTGAAATATAATGTGGATGAATTTTTTAGGATTGGTAATTAATCCTAGATCATCCTATGAGCATCGTGGTCAAGAAGATGAATTATACAGTAATTATATGCCACAGATTCGTCATTATTGTGTTGTAACTTTTTGACCTATCTGGACGTCAGATATCATTACTAGATGGTCATATCGATTGGTATAGAAAATTAGTTTCGGTGCTACTGGTTTAGGATTCAAACCTATGGGATCACACACAATAAGAGTTTCTACCTGATCTGATGGCTGATCAAGAATCCCACTGTATTGAAACTCAGATATTTATTAAAGAATTAATTAGTAATTAGATTGGTGATTATCTCAATTTGATTGAGCGATGAGGAATTGATCAAGTCAAATTGAATTTGATTCAATTTAGTTGACCTGATCAGATCATGTGATGATCTAATTGCTTGATGGACCCTGATTTGATTAGAGGTTGGACCTAATTAATTTTTAATTTGATTAGAAATTAATTAGTTTGGGTTAAGTCTAATTTGATTAGGTTTGACCTAATCTAATTGGGTCTAGAGTTATTGGTTTAGTTGAAACCAATTTGAACCAATTCAAAATAAGTTTGAATTTAAACATCTATCTCCCTGCGCCATTGATCTTTGACCCATTCTCCTTCTCAACGCACATTGGGAATGTGCGTGGGAGTTCTCACGCTAAGAAGCCTTCTACGCCCCTTCTCTTATCTCCTTTTAACTTGGTTTAAGGGTTGGATCAATTCAAAGCAAGTTGAATTTTGAATTCAACTTGATTTATTAGTATTTGAAACCACATCTTCCTCTCATCCTTATCTAGTCTCCATGCCTTCTCATTTGTTTGATCGTCATTTTATTTGTGCGCATGCAAGAAGGAGAGTTCTTCTGCATGTTAAACATTGGGGTGGGTGCTGGAATAAGATAAGGAGTTCTTTTGAATTTGGAATTCAAGAGATTGGTTAAAACAAGTTCAACCAAACCTATTCTTATCCTCCCATGCATTGATGCCTATTAAAAAATAGGATTTTTTGGGCATGTGAAAGAGAGAGGCCTGGGGAATGCATGGGAGTACGTGAGGTTTTGTAAGGGATTTCTGTAAGATAGAAATCAGAGAAGGCGCATCTTTTTTAGCGTGAGAGAGAAGAGTGTCAAGATTCTTATGGGTGTGTGCTGAAATCTTAGAGTTAGGACTCAAGGTTTTGGATGGAGAGTTTGAGCACCGTGAGTGCAAGATCTCCATCGATTTTTTCCACCATCATCTTGTCATCCTTCATAGAGTCTTTTGATCTTCTGGAGCATCCAAAAGTTTGAGAGAAGTTCATCAATTGGATTGACGAAGATCGGCTATCGAAGGCTCTGAAGAGGAGCTAGCACTTCGGAGGGGTTGATCAGGACCAAGGGCTCCATGTGGACTCACTATAGAGGTCGGACATGTGTGCGGCTGCAGCGCGATGGAAGAGTATCTTTCGATGGATCCAGATTATGGTGATCATCTATCTGCACACAGATACTATATTCTAAATATAAATCGATCAGTAAATTTGATTTGCTGATCGAATGCATTTTATTTTTCTGATTCATATAAGCATGTCAAAAATCCTGAGTAAAATTTTATGATTAGATCATAGCATGCATAGAATTAACTTTAGATTAATCCTACTTCCACTATTATTAATTTTTGAAAAAGTTTCGAAAGGCATGCCCTAAATCTTGCTAGTTTTTCTTCATATAGTAGACCAAATTATCTTCATAGCGGCTACAATGGATTGTGGTGGCTATAGTGGGTTACATTAGCTATAGTGGATGAATCAGCTATAGTGGATAGAGTTTGGCTACAGTGGGCCAAATTATCTTCATGATGGCTACAATGGGCCACATCTTCTGCTTTGGTGGGTCATACGGGGTAAGGTGTTGGCTTGGATGTCCTCAACTCTTCACATCTACAGGGCCTCCGGGCTCTAGGAAGTCTTGGGAAGCTTTTTGACTCTCCTCGGATGCTTAGCTGCTTTCAATCCTTAAGCCTCCAAAGGAGGGGTTCGAGGCTTCACTCATGTGTGGGGTCCCGAGAAGGATTTGATTTTCTTGGTTGGATCATTGCGAGCTTGATGAGCTTCTCGTAGTTGCCTTGATGGTGCTGTTATGGGGGCCGAGCCTTGTTCGGTTGAGTTTCGGTCCTATCTTGACCTTCCTTGGATTGGTTGGCAATATTATCCTTCAAAGAGCATTATAAGATGAAATATTAGTTAAACTTTCATTATAAATCAAAGTTGTTTTTATACTATAGATAGCTATCATCAGTAATACGATGATGGCACCGTAGACTTCCCTTGAAAATTAGGAAAGAGAATGATGCCTCCCAAACTCCATCTTCTTTTTCCTTCTTAATTTGTTCTCCTGCCCCCATGCTACTAGCTAAGGTGGAGATGATGTTGATGATGCTGGCCATCAGTCAATTATCATTGTTCTCCTCACTGGGTGTATGATTTCGTTACTCTGGAACGTACGTGCCAAGGTGGCCTCTCCGGATCAAGGCCTCAATCTCATCCTTTAGTTGGTAGCACTTCTGGGTATCATAGCCATGGTCGTGGTGGAAATGATAATATTTTCTCTTGTTCCTCTTATCTAGAGGGGACTTCGTCGGCTCAGGTCACTACAAATATTCTTGACTCTGGATCTTCATCAAAATATAGGATCGATAGATGGATAGAGGAGTGTAGCTATCAAACTATCGGGGCGGGCTCCTCGATTGGTAACTTTTTTATGGTCAGGGAGGTTCCATTTCGGCCTAGATTGCTCGATAATCCTTATGGTCTCTCTTTTTGTCGGAAATCTTCTTTCCTGCTGCCTGCTTGCATAGCTCCTAGTCTTCTTCCACTTGAGTATACCTCCAAGTTTGGGCCAGTAGGTTAGCATAATTCCTTAAAAATTTCTTATTGAGGGAGAAGACAAGGCGCTCATTCTGTAGCGCTCACTTGAGTGCTGATATCACCACTGACTTATTAAGGCTACACACCTCAAGCATGGCAGCATTGAAGCATATGATGTAGTTGCACAATAATTCACACCCTTCTTGTTGGAGGATCAAGAGGCTATCAGTGCCTCTAGGTTGGGGTCGGTAGCTATTTAAGTGAGTAACGAACAGCATACTGAGCTGCTTGAATGATGGATGGTGGATGAGAGGTGGCAGAGTTTTGTACTCTCATTCGCACCATATTTTCTTTTCTCTTAAAGAGGGACTAGACCCTCCTTCTAGCACTAATCTATTACATGGGGCTCCAAAAGATCACTGATATGGTTGGAGCTGAACATCGCCCTTGATCCATAGTGCTGAAGGGTATGTGTAAAGAAAGTCTACACTCACTAGGGGTGTTCTGGCAGGGGATCCTTTTATACTTAAGTGTTGCCCAACTATACAACCCAAGAGGGAGTGGGGGGGGATGAATTGAATTTTTAAAATTTTAAAACTAATTTAAAGATATCAAGATTGAATGATGATATGCAAGTTGTGTGTGTAAAGTGATTTAAATTAGATGAAAATATAAAAGACTTAAGAGGAAGAATTTAACAAACTAAGGAAAGAAAGATAGCAAATACACCACAAACAAACAAGATTTATAGTGGTTCGGTGCTTTTCTTGCACCTACATCAACTTTCTAAGATTCTATTTGGAAATTTAAAATTACTAAATGTATTTAACTAGAATACAACGTCGGTACCTCCAACCCTAGCTATCCCAAGCTAGCATACTTATTTCATGGGTACAAGCCAACCCTACACACTTCGATTTAAGGTTCGGATCAATCCTCCCAAGTTTTGGAATCTCTCCAAAACTTGAATCAAAATAATAAAGAGTATAAGAGTTAATGACAATCAAAAATAAATTTAGCTTCCTTAATGAGCAAATAAAATCTTAAGAACACTTTTCACAATAATAGAGGAAGCTTTTCTGATTTTCCTTAAGATTATTGGAGACTTAAATGAGCTCTTGAGAGGTTGGTGAACTTGAAACGAAAGCTTCTTCGCTTGAAGATGACTTTTTGCTTAGGACTGAATTGAATTCAAAAAATCTCTTATGTTCTTCTCTTTTTATAGTCTTTTAAATCTTCGATAGATAGAGGAGAGAATTCTGGACAAGATTTATAGCCATTGAAGATCTTAAAGAAATCATTAAAAGCTGCCAAAATTGGATAAAACTAACTGTTGTAGAAAATTTATGTTACAGAGGTCGACTCATTGGTCAACCTCTGAGATAGAAATTAGAAAAACAATCATTCTATATTTTTGACCTTCGAAACAGCAGAGGTCGATCCTAGGATCGATCCTTGGTATAGAAACAGCATGCCAAACAGCTCGTTTTGGCAGGGGATGACCTAAGGATCAATCCTTTTGCTTCAAACTTGATTTTCTTCCAAAATATGTATCCAAAAATCATGAAATTATCTCCAAAAGATCAGAAATCTTCTATACTTGCTTTTAAGACTATCAGATTAAAATTTGATAAAATTATGATTTTTCTCCTAAAATACAAAAAATCTTTTTTCAAGCCAAATTCATTAGTAATTCCTTCAAATGCTTTGTAATTATCAAAATTAATTCTTAAAGCAACAATCTCTTTCTTTTTGATGATGATAAAATATTTAAGCATAAGCAAAAATAAAGCATGTAGAAGCCTACGTCACTTACTAGAATATCATATTCAGTTATTTGATAAATATTACATAAAGAGAAGTTTAACGATTACTTATGGTTAGATATTCAAATTATTTGCAAAAGAGTTTGACTTATTCTTTGACTTACTTATTTTTTTTATCAATTTTACTTTAATTTTACTTATTGCTCAATTTTATTTACTTTACTCTCCCTTTTTAACATTATCAAGTAAGATTTTAAGAGATTTTAAAATTCAAAAAGAAAAAGCCTCTTCCTTAATTTATTCCACATATTTTTCTATTAGAACAAAAATTTATAACAAAATTTTTAATTTGCTTATATACAACATAGTGTTTTCAGCATATCATAATGAAATTTTAATCAATTCATAGAGGTTACATTTCACATCATTCAAATGACATCATCATATTCATATAAATATTTTAGACACAATAAACCATAACATTAAGTCAACAAAACATATAAGTGCTAAAGGTATCAAAAAGCATTCATGAGAGTTAGGCCATCAATTCATACAAAATTCATGGATACTACTATCCATGACCCAAGTAGCCAATAGTATCAAGAGATATTAGATCATAATCTAATACAAAGATGACTAAACTAGATCTAATAGAGATCATGGCTAGAAGCATCTGAATCAGATGAGGAATCAGAGATGTGATGGAGTATATTAGGTTCAAATCTAGGAGCACGTCCTCAACCATATCTGCCTCAACCATGAGTGGAGGTGCGGACTCGAGCAGCTGGACAAGATAGCCCAAGAGCCTGAGAGGAAATGGACTGAGCATGAAGAGCAATCCTAATAAAGTCTAAATGTTCCAGTGCTCTCATCATGAACTATATGAGAGTACCAATTTATGTAGATAGAGTGTCACTGGAGTCTCTAAACTCTCTCCTCAGGAAGTCAAAACCATCCTTCAGAACACTACGAAGTTTGGCTGCCTCAGCTGTAAGATCTGATATCTCGATAATGTCCTCTCTCATCTAGGGATGAGTCAGATCCAAAACCTAAGCATATGAAAAATAGTAGATATGTGTGGAGTCATAGACTGATCAAAAGATGGAACGAAGTGAGAACTCTCCCCCTGAGTGGTACTGGCCATCTGTCGAGATAAAATACCTACAATTATCTAAGATAAAGTATCGATGATCGACTGAATCAACTGGTCAGTGATCATCCTGATCTGATCATCAGAAAATCTAACATCCGTGTCTCTGCTCCTCGATAGTGCTATAGCTGCATCTCTCCTCACTGACTCTGAGGGACCAGCCTCATCATTAGATACAAATTGAATGTCAGGAGATCCTCTTTGATCACGCGGAGGTGAAGATGGTCCCTCCTTAGCTTTCTCCTCATCCTCAACACCTTTGGACCAACCGCCATCAGACTTTGAAAAACCCATGAGATGTAGGTGTGGCAGTTGATGGTATCGGTGTGAGATAATCTGGTGACTGTCTCTCTCTCAAAACTAACTCCAAATCTCCTAAACACTAATGAGAGAGCCATACCATATGGGAGATGTGCCTTAGACCTATTCAAAGTCTCTCTCATCATCTCAATCATCAAAACAGGAAGGTTAAAGAGAGTCTCCATAATCACATGATACATGATGCATATGTTCCTATCAGATAATAAATCATGCCTGCCACTCCTAGGGACAAGTAACTTAGTAACCATGGTGTATAGCACTCTTATTTCAGCAGAAAGAATCTTGACCTCTAATTTATTTAAATTTCCTTCAAAATATCTCCCTAAGATGGCTCTCAATCCCTCTTCTTTATGGGTAAGTTTTATTTCCTTGTAGCCCTCACAAGATAATCTTAGAATTTTTCCCAAGTGAATTGGATCGAGAATAATCTCAATACCTTTAACAATAGATTTTATTGTTCCATTGAAGTATCCCAAATTTAGATAAAATTCTCTAACTAAATCCACATATGTAGCTTCTTTCAACTTGCAAAAGTAATCCCATCCTTGTCTTTTAATCTTTGATACAAAGAAAAATCCTTCTTTTTCAAACAAACCAAAATCTACATTTTTTTCCGATTCAACCTTTCTATCAGACAGAGGGACCTTACTTAGAGTGAAAGGAGACTGTGAAGCATGTCTGGGAGCAGAGGTTGGACCAGGAGAGGGCTCAGGTGCCGTTCTTTTCCAACGGGCTTCTTCCTCCAAGCAATGGACCAACTTTTTTCTTTGTGGTAATTTTATCTTGGGCGCCATTCCAACCAATAGAAGCCTTAATCCTACTCAAAAGAGTCAAGAAAAAGTGGAATGGAGAAGATTTGAAAAGAAGAGAAAAAGGATTTTGAGGGAGATAGCCGATGGTGGATTTTAGGGCAAAGATTTACAAGAACCCTTCAATCCGCCCATATAAAAAGAAAGTAGGAAGAGATTTGGCTCCTTAAGGGACGATTTTGAGAAGGGGATTTAGGTTGGAAAGGAGATTTTGATAGATTTGGTCAATTGAGGGAGTGGAGAGGGAGAGGGCTTTTGTTTGGTTGAATGAAAGAACAAGAAAAAAGGCAACAGGTCGACCTCTTTGGTCGAAAAAATTCCAATAAAAAAGCCTCCGAAGGGTTAAGTGTAATAATAACCAGAATGCCCGTGAGTCGCCCTCTAGGTTGACCCATGGCATAGAAAAATCTAAAAAATGATGGAAAAATTAAAAAAATCTGAGATTTTAAGGATTAAAATTTCATTTCATGAGAATGATCAAGAAAGGTTAGATTTGAGCTTTTTGAGATAGAAAATTTGAGATATAGGCTCAATGTAAAGATTAAGATAATTTTTGATAGAAATGAGCTTGAAATTATAAAAATGTTTGGGCTAAAGGATCAAGTATTCCTAATTCTCTCCTAATCTCATAGAATTTATCTTCACTCAAGGCCTTAGTAAAAATATCAGCCAATTATTTTTCAGTACAAATATAATCAAGAATTATATCATTATTTTGAACATGTTCTCTTACGAAATGATGTCTTATTTCAATGTATTTTGATCTAGAGTGTTGGATTGGATTCTTAGATAGATTTATAGCACTGGTATTATTACATCTTATGGAAGTTTTGTTTAGTTTGATGCCAAAGTCCTTAAGTTGTTATTTATTCCATAAGATTTGTGCATAGTAACTTTCGACTGCAATATATTCGGCCTCGGCCGTAGATAATACTACCGAATTTTGCTTCTTGCTAAACCAAGAGATTAAGTTAACTTCTAAAAATCGGCAAGTTTCACTAGTACTTTTTTTGTCTAATTTACATCCAGTAAAGTCTGTATTTGAATATCCAATTAAATCAATTGATGAATTCTTAGAGTACTATAAACCTATGGACTGAGTTTCTTTTAGGTATTTAAATATTCTTTTTACATTATTTAAATGTGATTCTTTTAGATTAGATTAAAATCGTGCACATAAACAAACAATAAATATGATATCCGATCTACTAGCAGTTAAATATAAAAATGAACCTATCATGCCTCTATAAATTTTTGTATCAATACTTTTACCTCCTTCATCCTTGTCAAGCTTACATGATGGACTTATGGGGGTACCAATAGCTTTGGAGCTCTCTATCCCAAATCTTTTAAGTAGATCTCTTATGTACTTGCTTTGGATGATGGAGATCCCTTCCTTTGTTTGTTTGATTTGAAGTCCGAGAAAGAACGTTAGTTCATCCATCATGCTCATCTCGAACTCTCTCTGCATGAGCTTAGCAAAATCTTGATATAAAATTTTATTAGTAGATCCAAATATAATATCATCAATATATATTTGTACTACTAAGATGTCATCATGATCTCTTTTAATGAAAAAGATCGTATCTATATTTTTTTTGAAAAATCATTATTAAGCAAGAATTTACTTAATCTTTCATACCAAGTCCTAGGTGCTTGTCTTAAACCACATAATATTTTATTTAATTTAAAAATATAATTTAAAAAAGCATGATTTTCAAAACTAGGAGGTTGTTCTACATAAACTTCTTCGACAATATATTCATTTAGAAAAGCACTTTTAACATCCATTTGAAATAACTTGAAATTCATAAAGCATATATAAGCAAGTAAAAGTCTACTTGCTTCTAGTCTAGCAATAGGTGCAAAGATCTCATCAAAATTAATTTTTTCTTCTTGATTATAATCCTTTTGCAACTAATCTTGCTTTATTCCTAATTACATTTTCATTCAATTTATTCCTATATACCCATTTTGTATCAATTATTGGATAATTTTTAGGTTTTGATACTAAGGTCCATACATTATTTCTTTCGAATTAATTAAGTTCCTCTTGTATTGCATTTATCCAATTATAATCTTTTTCAACTTTATCTATGGTTTTAGATTCAAAATGAGAAATAAATACAAAATGATTGGATGCATCTCTAAGTGAAGAGCGAGTTCTTACCCCATGTGTAGGATCACCAATAATTAATTCTTTAGGGTGATTGTGAACATACCTCTATTCTTTTGGAAGATCATTTATACCTTGAGGTTGTTCTTGTTGTTCTTCACTTTCATTTTCTTGGTTGTCTTCATGATCCTCTTCATTTTGAATTATTGAATTCTTTAGGATGATCTCCTTCATTCCTTCTATAAGAGAATCTGCATCATCAATATCCTCACTCTTTCTTGATGGAAGATCGTTAGTCTCGTAAAAAACAACGTATATTGACTCCTCTACTACTAAAGTTCTTTTGTTAAAAACTCTAAAAGCTTTACTAGAAGAGGAGTAACCCAGAAAAATAGCTTCATCGGATTTTGCATCAAATTTATCTAGTTTTTCTTTACCATTGTTCAAAACAAAACATCGATAACCAAAAATATGAAAATATGCAATATTAGGTTTTCTACCTTTCCAAAGCTCATAAGATGTTTTCTTTAAAATTGATCTGATTAGGACACGATTTAAGATGTAATATGCCGTGTTAATTACTTCTACCCAAAAGTATCTTGGGGGGTTGCTTTCACATAGCATAGTATGGGTCATTTCTTCTAGAATCTTATTTTTTACCATTCCATTTTTTTGGGTGTCCTAGGTGCTGAAAAATTATGACTTATTTTTTTTATCACAAAATTTTTCGAAGTCTTGGTTTTCAAATTCGATTCCTTGATAACTTTGAATGCTTTGAATTGAAAAATCTTTTTCATTTATAACTTTTCGATAAAATTTTGAGAAAATATGAAAAGTTTCATCTTTGTGTACCAAAAAGAAAATCCATATAAAACGTGAGTAGTCATCGATAATTACAAAACCATAATATTTTTCACCTAAGCTTGTTATTCTTGTAGGACTAAATAAATTCATGTACAATGGTTCCAATAGCCTAGAAGTTGAAACAATATTTTTAGATTTGAATGAAACTCTAGTTTATTTACCTAGTTGGCATGCATCACAAATTTTATCTTTTTTAAAGTTCAATTTTGGTAAATTGATAACTAATTTTTTTTTGATAAGCTTTGAAAGTAAATGCATACTAATGCGTGCAAGCCTACGGTGCCAAAGTTAACTAGTCTTATTAATTTTGACATTCATAGCTACTAGCATTGCATATTTATCATAGAAAGATCATTCAAACCTACCATATAAATATTACCATATCTATGTCCAACAAACTTAATGCCATCATCATTGGGACTAGTTATAATGCATAATAAAGATTCAAAAATAACTTTGTAACCCTTGCCATAAAGTTGACTAATGCTTAAGAGATTGTATTTCAAACAATCTACTAATAAAATATTTTCAATATACTTGGAAGGAGTGATACCAATATTACCTATACCGATAATCTTTTCTTTGCCATTATCTCCAAAGGTGATCATTCCTCCACTTTTAGCATTAAGCGTGATGAATTGGGACTCATCATCATCATGTATCTTGAGCATCCGCTATCAAGATACCATTTGCAATTTTCTTCTTTGGATGTAAGACACACCTACATGCAAAATCAAGTCCTTACTCTAGGTACCCAAGTTTTTTGGATCCTTTAAGATTAGTCATAATGATTTCTTTTGGAATCCATATTTTCTTTACATTTAAATTGTTAGAAAAATATATATAAGATTTGTATCCTAATTTATCATATTTAAAGCAAGTAACATTTGAAAATTTTTATTTTTTAGGAGGTTATAGCTTAGACCAGCTTTATCATAAATGGCCTTTTGATTTTCAAAAATCATATGAAGTTTATTTGAACTTAAAGTAAATTTTTCAACTATCAATTTTAGCTTGTCGATTTTATTTTTTAAATTTAGGTTCTCTTGAGTTAAGACTGATTTTTTCACTTAGGATAATTTCATTTTCTTTTAGCAAGACTTGATTCTTAAATTTTAGATCTTTGTTTTTAGTTTCTAATTTCTTTAAATCATCTACCAAATCATAGAAGGCTTCTTGAAGTTTTTCAAATGTAAATTCATTTGAGATTTCAGCACTTACCTCATTTTCATGTGCCATAAGGCATAGGTTGACTTGCTCAAGAGCTTCTTCCTCTTCGAAGCTTGAGTCGTCACTATCACTCTATATTGCCACCATAGCCATTTTCTTATATTTCTTGAAAATCTTTTTAAGTTGAGGACATTCAGACCTAAAGTGCCCTGGCTTCTTACATTCATAGCAAATAAGGGGCTGCTCCTTATCCTTTTTCTTGCTATGCTCCTCTTTGGTTGATGGCCTCTTCCTCATCTCTTATTTTCTCTTCAAAAATCTCTTGAACTTTCTTGTGATGAGGGTTATTTCTTCATCTTGTTCTTCATCGTCCATTTCATCAGATTCCTCATCTTGTTGAATGGTGGATTTAAGAGCTATTGTCTTCTTCTTCTTGACATCTTCTTTTTGATGTTGTTTCATGCTTAGCTTATGTGTCATTAGTGATCCTAGAAGCTCCTCTGAGGGTAAAACATTCAGATCTTTGGCTTCTTGGATTGCAATCATTTTGGTCTCCCATGTCCTTGGCAAAGACCTAAGAATCTTTCTCATAAGGTCACTACTAGAACAAGACTTGCCAAGATTTTTAAGATCATTTATAATGTCCGTAAATCTAGTAAATATTTTAGTTATTGACTCATCATGCTCCATTTTGAAAAGTTTATATTTGTGCACAAACATGTTAATTTTTGACTTCTTAATTTGATTAGTACCTTCATGAGTTACTTCTAATCTATCCCATATTTTCTTAGCCGACATGCATATTGAAATGCGATTAAATTCATTAGCATCTAAAGCACAATATAAAACATTCATGACTCTTGCATTGAGTTGAGCCATTTTATTATCAACCTCATCCCATTCCTTTTCGGGTTTGGTTGATTCTACACTATCAATTATCTTAGTGGGTGTGTATAGTCCATTAACTATGATACTCCATATATCATAGTCAAGTGCTTGTATGAATATTCTCATTTGAGCTTTCCAATAGGTATAATTTGACCCATTAAAAAATGGAGGTCGGTTTGTAGACTGCTCCTCGAATAGAAAAATACTAACTTGGATTGCCATAAATCTTTGGCTCTTTGATGGTTAAATCAAAGTAGGGCTAGAGCACCGAGCTCTGATACCACTTATTGTCCAGCTATACAATCTAAGAGGGAGGGGGTGAATTGGGTTTTTAAAATTTTAAAGCTAATTTAAAGATATCAAGATTGAATAATGATATGCAAGTTGTATGTGTAAAGCAATTTAGGTTAGATGAAAATATAAAAGATTTGAGAGAAAGAATTTAACAAACTAAGAAAAGAAAGATAGCAAGCACACCATAAACAAGCAAGATTTATAGTGGTTTGGTGCTTTTCTTGTACCTACATCCACTCCCTAAGATCCTACTTGAAAATTCAAAACTACTAAATGTATTCAACCAGAATACAATATCGGTACCTTCGATCCTAGCTATCCCAAGCTAGCATACTTGTTTCATGGGTATAAGCCAATCCTACACACTATGATTTAAGGCTCGGATTAACCCTTCCAAGTTTTGGAACCCCTCCAAAACTTGAATCAAAATAATAAAGTAGAGTATAAGAGTTAATGACAATCAAATACAAATTTAGCTCCCTTAATGAGCAAATAAAACCTTAAGAACACTTTTCACAATAATGGAGGAAGCTTTTCTAATTTTTCTCAAGGTTGTTGGAGACTTAAATGAGCTCTTGAGAGGTTGGTGAACTTGAAATGAAAGCTTCTTTGCTTGAAGATGACTTTTTGCTTAGGGCTGAATTGAATTCAAGAAATCTCTTATGTTCTTCCCTTTTTATAGCCTTTTAAATCTTCAATGGGTGGAGGAGAGAATCATGGACAAGATTTACAGCCATTAGAGATCTTAAAAAAATCATTAAAAGCTGCCAAAATTGGATAAAACTAGTTGTTGCAAAAAATTTTCGTCACAGGGGTCGACCTCGAGGTTGACCTCTGAGATAGAAATTAGAAAAATAATCGTTCTATATTTTTGGCCTTCGGAACAACAGAGGTCGATCCTAGGGTCGACCCTTGGCACAGAAACAGTATGCCAAACAGTCCGTTTCAGCAGGGGATGACCTAGGGGTCGACTCTTTTGCTTCAAACTTGATTTTCTTCCAAAATATGCCAGGGGTCGACCCCTGAGAGAAAAATTAGAAAAATAATCATTCTATATTTTTGACCTTTGGAACAACAGAGGTCGACCCTGGGGTCAACCCTTGGCATAGAAACAGCGTGCCAAAACAGCCTGTTTCAGCAGGGGATGACCTAGGGGTCGAGCCTTTTGCTTCAAACTTGATTTTCTCCCAAAATATGCGTCCAAAAATCATAAGACTGCCTCCAAAAGATAAAAAATCTTATATACTTGCTCTTGAGGCTCTTAGATCAAAACTTAATAAAATTACGATTTTGCTCCCGAAATATAAATTTTTTTTTTAAAGTCAAATTTATTAGTAATCCCCTCAAATGCTTTGTAATCATCAAAATCAATTCTTGGAGCAACATTAAGTTAGCTAGACCTTTAGGAACAACAGAGAGAAAAAGAAGATGATAGTTGGGAGAGCAGAGAGTATTCCCCTTCCTCCTCCCCTCGTTTATGCCTATCTATTCTTTTTTATCTTGAGGGTCTACTTTGTACTTCTTTTTTATGGATGTTGAGCTTGTAGGCTGCTAATTGGAATCTGTGAATTTGTTAGACCTAGCACCGTAGGTTGTTAGGCCATGTTCTGATCTTGTGTTGAGGAAGAAATTCCTCCCACCTTCTTTAAATTGAGGTTCTTAGTCGCAGACTTCACCAGCATAGATGGTCAAGTTGGTGACCCTAAGTCCATATTTGGTGTAACTTCACCATATTATCTTGGGTATACCCCAATAAAAATTCGATCATAATCTAGTCTCTCTCATAATATGTTCTATTTCAGATTTGATCTAATATAATTTTAATTTAAATTCTTCTTTTAAAATTATAATAATTTTATAATATTTATATAATAATTTTTTTTTATTTATTCAATTCGATCTAACCTGCAGATCTGGATTGAGTATAAATATAAATTTTTAATTATATAATATATATAAAAATTGGTCGATCCTACTTTCCAATCCCTTCCGTACAGCTTCACCCTCCTCTACACTCACACGCACCCCCGCGCCCTCCCTCCCAGGATCTAACACATGCTCCGGTTCAATTTGCGTGCCATGCCGGTTCAACCCGTCTCTCTCGCTCCATTTCCCAGTGGTTGCTCGCAAGGGAAGTACAAAGAGCGGGGGACGGGACCGGACGAGATCTAAAAACCTCTCTCGTATCTCCCGTCTCCGACCGGCCATGGCGTCGCCTCGAATCCTCCCGTCTTCTCCCCTTCAGAAGCTCGCGACCTTCAAAGATCCCGCCTTCTCCCCCGCGACAGGAGTGGCGCCACCCACCTCCTCCGACGCGTCCCCCCTCGACTCCTTCGCCTCTGACCCCGTCTTCTCCGCTTTCCTCTCCTCTGACTTCGACTCCGCCCGCTTCTCCTCTCAGGCACTCAGCTCCGGCTCTGCCGCTGCCCGAGCCGAGTCCCTCCAAGACGCCATCCGCCTCCTCGAGAAGCACCTCCGCTCCGAGGTCCTCGCCCGCCACTCCTCCCTCCTCTCTCAGCTCTCCTCCCTTCGTGACGCTGAGTCCTCCCTCTCCAGCGTCCGCTCCGGCGTCGCCGCCCTTCAGTCCTCCCTCCGCCACGCCCGCCAGGAGATCGCCGACCCCCGCCGCCTCGTCCGCTCCCACACCCTCCAGCTCTCCAATCTCCACGCTGCCGCAGACCTCCTCCAGTCCTCCGCCCGCCTCCTCCGCCTCTCCCGCAAGCTCCGTGACCTCATGTCTCACCCTCCCGACCGCCTTGACCTTGCCAAGGCCGCCGAGATGCACCGCGAGATCGAGCTCCTCTACGAGGAGCGCGGCCTCGCCGGCATTTCCGTCGTCGAGGACGAGATCCGCTGGCTCTCCGACACCGGCAACCGCCTCCGATCCGAGGCCATGAAGGCAGTCGAGAGGGGCATGGACGAGTCCAACCAGAACGACATCTGGTCCGGCCTTCAGGTGTTCTACAACCTCGGCGAGCTCAGATCCACGGTCGACTCTCTCATCAACAAGTACAAGGGGATCGGGGTGAAGAGCGTGGGCTCAGCACTGGACATGAAGGCGATCTCAGCGTCGTCGGGGGGATTTGGGCCCGGCGGAGTGCAGAGGAGCGGAACGCCACAGATCGGGGGAGGGAAGAGGGCAGGAGAGGCCCTTTGGGAGAGGATGGCCCGGTGCATGGATGAGCTCCACAAGGTGATGACGGCTGTGTGGCAGCTCCAGACCGTTCTCTCGAAGAAGAGGGTCCCGTTCACGCAGATCTTGTTCCTCCATGAGGTCTGGCAGGTCAGTGAGTGAATTCCTTCATTATGACAAGGTAGCTCTATCAAATAGAATTGCAATTCTGGAATTGCTGGGATATGTGTTCATTATCTGTAGATAAAGTTGGTAGAATGAGTACAAGTGTTGGATTTTGTAGCTTGTTTCTCCAAATGTTAATTTTGAATCAAAATTGTAGATTGACAAGGTTGATCTTTGTTCAAGTTTTTGGCAATTTCTGTCTATAAAGTTAGTATACGTGCATAGATCCTAGATTTAGTAACTTGCTTGTTCAAGACTTAATTTTGAATCAAAAAAAAAAAACATTGAGCGGGTTGAACTTTGTTCAATTTCTTTGAGCTGTCCTAGGAATGATGGAATTGTTAATTTTGGTTCCGGGTTGAACTAACATGGCTTTGTGGTATGGTTGGATGTGTTCTGATGATTTTGGAGATATCATGTGGATATAGAATCATTTTCCCCCTATTATGTTGTAATTTTACAATACTTTGTAATTCTTCTTCCCTTAACAATGGCTTATTGTCCAGGAAGGAGATCCTCTACTAACAGATCGCGTCTGGGAGGCACTTGTCAAAGCTTTTGCAAGCCAAATGAAATCTGCTTTCACTGCATCAAGTTTCGTCAAAGAAGTATTCACTCATGGGTATCCAAAACTATTTACCATGGTAGAAAATCTTCTTGAAAGGATTTCACGTGATACCATTGTGAAAGGGGTTCTACCAGTTCTCACACCTGAAGGAAAGGATCAAATGGTTGCTTCTATTGATATATTCCAGACAGCCTTTCTGGCTCTCTGCCTAAGTCGCCTCTCTGATTATGTTAATAGCATATTTCCTGTATCAAGCCGCGGAAGTATTCCTTCAAAGGACCAGATCTCAAAAATCATATTGCGTATCCAGGAAGAAATTGAAGTCGTTAGAATGCATGGGCACTTGATGCTTCTCGTTTTGCATGAAATTGGCAAAGTTTTGCTCCTATTAGCTGAGAGAGCTGAATACCAGGTACATGATTTCCAATAGTTAAGATAGTCTGGATGACAATGTTACCTATCTGTTATATGTAGTACACCATTAGTTTATTTTTAAGATTAGCAAATATCACTATATTGTCAATTGTACCAATTCAATGTTTGTTAGTTTGTGCCTGCCATTCTATTGGACGTAATTTTGAAGATGGAATTTTAGTTGCCTTTCTTTCGTTTGGTGGTATGTGAAAATATCTGCTCCATGTGGAACATTTCACAGCCTAATTCTAGTGATTGATTTGTTTGTTTTAGGTTCTTGTTTGTATGAAATCTTTTATCTGAAATGCCACTGCCCCACTTCTTGTGGGGGTTTTTAATCATTGAAAAATTTTATGGTAACTCAAATCCTTCCTCAGTAACCTTGCCTTGTTTTGTGGGGCTTGATTGAAAGACCAAATTGTGATCTATTAAAGTTTGAGAAAGTTCTATATCCTTGATGTCAATTCTTTGAATTAGTGCCTAAATTTAAAGGGCCATCAGTGGGTAAATGAATCCACCTTATTGGTTGAGCTTAAGCAACTAGGGAACAACACTCAAATTTTTTCTTTAGGTGAAGTAAGAAGGCAAGGTTTGATAAGTGGAACTGCAATTATCTCTAAGCTACAAGTTACATTTAAGAGCCAAAATTGAAACACTTAAATTATTGTGAAAATGAAAGATAAATAGTTCTATAATTGAACCGTGCTTATTATTGCTGACAGGCTAATCATCAGGTCTACGTAGGAGCATGTTCTATGAGCTTATTAGGAGACATAAGTTACTGTTACATTTGAAACCAAACTTTGCATGCTCTGGAAGAGGTTAACTGCTTCATTGTGTAGGATTATGGGGGACAACTTTTAAGAAAGAAAAACATCTTCTTTAGATAGTGCACCTATGGCATATTCATACAAAAAGGCGATCTTTAGTCTTCCACAATGTTTGCTGTCTCGGTATTGTGCCCCGTACCGGTGCCAATCTATCACAGTACAAGTTGGCGAGGTATACCAAGTGTCGGTATGGTACGAGACGGTGTATTGGTTCAGTATTGATATGGTATGGTATATCCAGTATAGTATCATATCAATTGGCGTGGTGAACTTTGGTATTTCATCTGGCTGCCAGTTATCTGTTATAGTGTTCATTGGGTTCCCCATGTGCAGTTGTGGTGATGTAGTTGGCCATCATTGGGCCTTTGAATGCTCTATTGTGCCAAGAGCATCCATAAAGTTTAGCGTCTTTGAATGATAGGAAAAACTACTCCAGATTTCAAAGAGAAACTAGTTTTAGGATTGTCAACAGTTACTAGTTATAAATCCCAAGTTTGTTTAAAGAGGATCCACTCAAGTAGTGGTTGCAAACAAAAAGAATTCGTCTGATAGTGAGGGCAGCAGATTGCCTTAGAATTTACATATTAAGATTATTTTAAGAAGGTTCCCTGATTTGGATCCATTCAGTGGTTCATGGATTGTTGCTGCCCTTACATCGATTGTCTAAACTGGGGCTTATGGCTGTTGCCTAGAACATCCATTTGGGACATTTGATACCTGAAGGCTCACATACTGAATTGGCTGACTGCAAGAGGCAAGGTCACCTGAGGAGATGCCTGATTTTGTCTTGGTGTTCGTGAAGTTGATTTTGTTTTGGGAATAAATATGTTGTAGCTGGATGGTGTACAAGTTGGAATATTGCCGGTCCTTTTCCACTTCAAGTAGTGTTTCGACTACGAACTTTATTTTGGTGAAAAGAATTTTAAATTTTATGTGTAGAAGGAAAAAGATATTGGTACTCAGCAAATAAATCAAAAGCTCTGAAAATTTAAGAAATGTTATAAAAGTCTTGTAGAAAATATTGATTTATATAAAAATGGAGAAGGGATATGACATCTTAGTCCCTCTTTTCTAACCTAAGTTCTAATCAATCCCCGTTTTGTATAAAAATTCATTTAGAGTTCTTTTTTGTTCTTTCTAATGGGACAAATGGTCCCTACCATCCAACTAACTACCGATTTATCAATATCCTTATCTTTATGTTAAATAATAATTATAACCTTATTTTTTATAAAACAATCTCTTTGAGTGATCTATGACTTTGCTCTCCATCTTTAAGGTAATATTGGTAGAGTAAATTAAGGTTGTGATTACCCTTTAACATAAAGAGATGGATGGAGTTGGTCATTAGTTGGATGCTAGGAACCATGATTCCAAAAATTGATAAGAGTGGGACCAAGTCATTCAGATGGCAAAAAGGTAACAGGATGGATCTTGGGTTGCTGAAATTGATTGGATTGGTACATACAATTGCACTGCTCAGTACTAACTATATCAGTTGCATACATATTGCTTTACATTTTTATTGATTCTAACAATCTCCATCCCGACCATGGTGGTACTCATTCAATATTGTAGCATTTCGAGGCAAAATTGATGTAGAGTTTGATACTGATATATAAACCCTTGGTGGGGACTATTTTCTTCCATTCACAAAAAATCTCTTTTTAATAAAAAAGAGGGCTGAATTGAAGTTCAGTTAAAAAAGTAGATTGATGCATCAAAATCCCATGAAATAAAACATGGAACATACAAGCATCGGATGTTTTTCTTTTCTAAAATTGTCCCTCTAAAAGGTACAGGGATGATCTATCGTGCGTGCCTCTCGAGCCTCAGAAGTTTAAGACATAGACACTATTATCACCAAGTGGCCATTTTGTTGACTTTTAGGTAGGACTGGAAATGGGCCTGGGATGGCCCAAGGCCTATCGGGCTAGGCCAGCTTCAGGTCTGGCCTTGGGGTAGGCTTGAGATTGTTTGGGATTGGCTTGGCCCTAAAAATAGAGCCAAAATAAATTTTGGGCTAGGGCCAATGCTTGGCCCAGTACTAGTCAACACAAACTTGGAACCTAGTCCAATCTTAGCCTGAATTCATTATTAGAATTTTTTTGGCATAAGTCTTTTAGATTGTGTCCAAGCATTTGAGGCCAATTGGACCAATTCGGTTAGGCTTAAATGGTCTTATTTGGATCAAGTTAAGGCTGGGCACAGGTCGGGTCGGATCGGGTTGAGAGAAAAAATAACCTGGCCGAACCCAATCGGATTGAAAAAAATTTAACCTGCTGCCGACGGTTTATCATATATAAACCGTTTGAAACTGAAGTTAACGGTTTGTAGCGGATCGGATGGGTTATGTCAGTTTGGGCTTCAATGTTGATCTAATATTGATTTTAAGCATTACAAATCAATACACCATTAAATTTATATAGAAACTATGATATAATAATTTCATAATATCTATAAGTCAATATATAACATGTCATAATTGCTAATTTTTAATCTCCAAAATTTAAGTATTGAAAATACAATGTTGGTCGGTCGGGTTCGGTTTCATACGGGTTAAAAATACAGAAATTGAATCCGACCGTAATTAACCGAATTTTTTATGGGTCACAACCCGATTCAAGTTTTTCAACGGATCGAAACTGATGTTTATCGGATTGGATTGGGTGGGTTTCTTCGGGTTTTGGTTTTTTGCTCAGCCCTAGATCAAAGTCTTGTTGGACTTTAATCTGGACCTATGCTCAGACTCAAGTGGGGATTTGGAAAGAAAATTTGTGCCTATGCGTGGCTTGAAGCCCAAAATTTTTTTTGGGCCAGGTTTGAGTAGTAGGCATGTGGTCTGATTTGGCTTGGCCTGATTCCAGCCCTATTTGCAGGTTAAGTTTCAAGATCAAACTAGCTCGGCTAAAAATTTGTCCAATTTGGCTGTTTGTGAGTTCTTTTCTATTAACGTCTAGGTTGTTCAAGAGTGATAGCATTTTTAGGTCCATTTCTTTGATTTTCTTATGCTTGTAAACTAGGTTTCCTTATCATTCACATGATTTGGGTTTAGATTTTGAACCTTTTCACAAAATCAATATAGTTGTCATTATGGTCTTCTCCGCTAGTCTAATCATTTGATTATGGCTATTATTACTGTTTTGCTAACTCAGCTAGTACTTACTAGTTTATTTGATCCGGTCGGTGAGAAGAAAGATCTTTTTCAACCCACTCAACTTGAATCTCTCAGAAGAAAACAAGAGGAAGATGGAAGAACTGCAAAAATAGTGCTTAAGTTCTTTTCTCTTTCATTGATTCTCCACATCCCTATAAGTGAGGTCCACCCTTGCACAATTTAGGTTGAATTTCGCTTTCTAATTTCTAAAAGGATACCTTCCTCGATCAAATAGGACTAGATCTCTAAAAAAATTATAAAAAAATATGAAAATCTTACAGAGAGTAGATCTTGACTTGTACATCAACTTTACCTTCTAGCGCTTCACTTAGTTTTTCAGGGATTGAAAGATAATCTTCAGTCAAAATCTTTTTTGATTAAAAAAGTTTTAGTTTGATTAGTTTGTTTCGAAGCCCAAATGATAGAATCTTTGCCTGATTTAACCTCCTACGGGGTTGGCCCAAAATCGCATTCTTGAAAAGATATCCAATTTTGAAAATGGATTATCTCAATTGGGCATTGTTTGACCTGGTTATGGTCTCCTGAAATTTAGCATGTGATTTGGCTTCTTGATGTGGTGGATCTTGCTCTTGGATCCTATCTAGACCTACTTGTAGTGGTCAAAGTAGTCTATATCGAGTCCAATGATCCTCCTGGATCAGGGCTCTCCTTGTTTAGGGGATTTAGCTCCTATTAATTCAGAACTGATATTGGGGAGCACCTGCTTTCCTGTCTTGCAGCTAAACTATTTAGCTTTGCTTGGAGAAGGTTTCTGACTTTGGTCTTTGCTCTTTCGTCTTAGTGAATTACTTAATTTGCATCTAGACTTTATGGTAAGGATACTACTTGCCGTCCTTTCTTATCAATGACAACTATAGTGACTCCTTGATCTTGATCTCGAGCTTGGGCAGCTCCTCAACCTCTATAGTATTGACAATTGTCTTTCCTGTCTTCTTGGGATTGTCATCCTTGAACTTCTTCCACTTTAGTTTTAATTTGGGATGAAGCTTCCAACACTTGTCTTTGGTGTGTTCGCTAGGGTTATAGTGATCACAGTAATTTTTTTGAGTCATGTTGGCTTGTTTTATGTCCTGCTCCTTCTGGCTTGATTTTTTGCTATCTTTTTTGAATTTGTCAACCTTCTTGCCTTCCATAGGCTAATTTTTTTCTTCAATCCTTATAGCTTTCATGCTAGCTTCATTGATATCTTCAATCTTGAAGAGCTTCAACTCTTTTAGGGTGCTGTCGTAGAGACCTCCAATGTATTTTATGAAAATTGCATGATCGTCGATGGAAATCTTGAGGGAGATTGCTTGCTTGCGGAACTCGATCGTATAGTCTTGGATGGATTGATTATACTTTGATTATAGATATTGTCACTTGATCCACCGATCCTCTATGTCTGATTGGATAAAACTACTTCATTAGGTCTTTGAATTTGCTCCACGTCAAATTAAAAACATCGTTGTTCCTCATGTACGAATTTCACTAGGTAAGAGCATAGCTAGAAAGTTTGAGATAGATAAAAGGTATCTTTTTGATTTTAGAGCATCCATAGATTGTAAAATAGGTCTCTAACTAGTCTAGTCAAGTATCTAGCCTCTTTGCATCAATAGTCCTATCGTATACGGGGATCTCGATTTGAGCTTCAACTTTAAACGATTGTAAAGAGAGGTTTTACGTTCCTTTAGGTTGCTATCCTCCTCGTTGGATGGAGTATCTTCATTTTCAGATGTAGATGACAACTTCACGATAGGGGTTGCTGGTGCTTGTGCTAAAAGGATCTCTAATCTGGAGACGATCTTAGTAAGTTGGACAATCTTTTTCTTCAATTGTATGAGACGTTCTATGTTTCGTCATCCATTGAGGAAGAGCTAGAAGCTATACTTGTTTTGTCCTTCGATGCACTTAAAGCACGGATAGCCCTTCTCCTAATTGCTTGTATTGTTTGCATGCTTGGATAATGAACTAAGACCGCCACAGATGTGGGGACCAAGCTTTGATACCAATTTGATTAGATCAGATCAAGTTGGAATTCTACTAGATAAGAGCATGGCTCTGATATCAACTTGATCCGATTGAAGAGATGTAAGATTTTATTCAATCAATTTAACTTGAATCTTTTAAACATAAAACAAAAGGAAGATGGAAGAAGTGCAAAAGTAGGACTTAAGTCACTATTTTTATCAATTCTCCACATCTATAAATTGAGGTATGTCACTTCTATTTATAATACTAGTGAGGTCCACTCTTGCATAATTTGGGTTGGATTCTTCTTCATAGTTTCTGGAAGGACATCCATCCTTGCACAATTGGGGTCGGATTCCTTTTTCTAGTTTGAATAGGATTAGGTTTCTTAAAAAGAATGATTAAAATGATAGTCATGAAAAAAATGCTAAAATTCTATAGGAGATAGTTCTCAACTTATACATCAGCTTTGCCTTCTATCACTCTATCTAGTTTTTCATAAATTAAAAGATAATCTCTAATCAAAGTTTTTCTTGATTAGGAAAGTTTTGGCTTGACCAGTCCATTTTAGGGCCTAAATGATGAAATTTTGGTTTGATTTAAATCCTTAGAGGCTCAGCCTAAAGTTGTAGATCTTGAAAAGATACCCAATTTCAAAAAAAAAAAAAAAAAAAAAAAATCTCAATCGGACATTGTTTAACCAAGTTATGGTCTCATGAAGTTTAGCATGCGATTCGGCATTTTGACGTGATGGATCTTGCTCTTGGATCCTATCTAGTCCTACTCATGGCTAAAGTAGTCCACATCGAGTCTTAGTGATTCTCCTGGATCATTCTTGCTCTATTATTACATAGCTGAAAATTTAAAGCAAAAGTAAACATAAATCTTAAAATCTCTGACTGCTTTCAACATATTCACTACCAAACCCGTGTCTGAATTAATGCCATTATCCTCAAATGACAGGCTTGAACTGAATTTGGATTGTTATGGATAATTGTAAAAGTTGAAACAGATTGTTGCAAAGCCAGTTCTGCCTTTTATTTCCAGTGCTTTTTCCTCTCTGTGCTGCCTGTTATTATCAGCTTGTGATGGTTGCAATATTGCGAGTATTCTGTGTTGGGATGGTATTCTTACAAATAGGTATTGCCTTGTCATTTCAACTTGCTCCTAGAGTCACAGTTGGTATTGCCTCAACTCTCCTCACCTGCCTAAGCTCAAATGCTTATTTGCTTTCTTGTTGCTCAAGTTCTACACTGGATTCTGGTAGAAGACAGTTGATTTTGGATGTGTCTTCATTGGATCCTACGTGCTCAAGCCATCTTAATCATTTGTGTCAACATTTTCTTTATCTTTGACATCATAGTTTTTGTTTGATGCTTCCACAGCTAAGTTATAATGATACATGCAACAGCTCAACTTATGTCCTTTGATCTTTTTATTTGGGCTCTTCTAATCCTAACCTATTGTTGCCAGCAGGAATGCTTCAAAGCATTTGTCACCTGCATGATCAAATATTCTTTTGCTTGCTTGTTGCTCTAGTTCCCTCCTGCTTGGATGCTTGAAATTTGATTTTGGAGATGTCTGATTTGGAATCATTTTCTCAATTCATTCATTAATCATTCTTTGTTCTTTTAAAAGCTCTCTTTGATGTAATTTTTATATGAAGTGGTTATTGCATCCTTCGAGTGCTCAGTTTTAGTCAGCAGACATTTCATTGCTCTACAAACTTTTTAAGCCATTGCTGCCGTTATCTCGCCAGCAGGCAGTGATCTTGTAAATATACATCTTAGATAGGTTTCGGTATAGCAAAATTTAAAAACCAAACCCTAAGGATTTGTTTGGCTCAAGGCTGCCAGAAATCTTTCTGGGAATGCATGTGTTCAATGTTGTCAGCCAACACTTTTTGGTTATTTCCTTGGATGGTATTGCACTTTTAAACCCATCATCTTCTCAATTTTTCTGCAACTTTTTGATGGTAAGCTGAAAAGCCGTGTTCTCCAGGTCTGTAGGTTCCTCGCTTGTATCAGCTGCTTTCATTCATTTGCACAGACAATCTTATTTATTTCACTTAAGAAGTTCTGTTTTGTAACCAAATTTTGGTCTATACTCTCCCTTTGGACATATGGGGATTGATCAGATAACAATTACTGTAAAGCATCAAAATATGTTTTGATTGTTTTTGTTTGTATTATCTGTAGGCATGATTATCTGTATCCGTAATGAGCCCTGTGCAAATCAACATGACATTTTTGAATTCTATTTTCATGATAAGTGCTCGATGGTTTAGTTGCTATTGATCTATGTTTTTTTTTCCTGTACAGGCCATTTATCTATATTGGTATCTGATGTTAATCTCAAATTTGTAGATATCCACAGGTCCTGAAGCTCGTCAAGTTACAGGTCCTGCAACTCCGGCCCAACTTAAGAATTTTGCCCTGTGTCAGCATCTCCAAGAGATCCACACACGCATTTCCAGCACTACATCATCGCTACCAACTGTTGCCTCTGATGTCTTATCTCCATCTCTTGGTGTCATCTATGGAGTTGCCTGCGACTCAGTTACCTCCCTCTTCCAAGCCATGCTTGATCGTCTCGAGTCCTTTATCATTCAAATCCACGAACAGGACTTTGGGGACCAGGGAATGGATGCAGCAATGGACAATAATGCTTCTGCTTACATGGAAGAGTTTCAAAAATGCACGGTCCATTTCCGGAATGAGTTTTTATCTAAGCTCCTGCCTTCTTCTCCCTCACGTTCAGAGACCATATGCACCAGGCTTGTGCGGAGAATGGCCTCTCGAGTCCTCATATTCTTCATTAGACATGCTGCTCTGGTGAGGCCTTTTTCTGAGTCAGGCAAGCTAAGGATGGCAAGGGACATGGCAGAGCTGGAGCTAGCAGTTGGCCAAAACTTGTTTCCTGTGGAGCAGCTTGGTGCACCATACCGAGCGCTTCGTGCTCTCCGGCCTGTAATCTTCTTGGAGACATCTCAGCTTGCTGGTTCTCCACTTCTTCAGGATCTGCCACCCAGTGTGATACTCCATCACCTTTACTCTCGAGGCCCTGATGAGTTGCAATCACCATTACAAAGGAACAAGCTCACGCCACTCCAGTATTCATTGTGGCTTGATTCACAGGGAGAGGATCAAATTTGGAAAGGAATTAAGGCAACCCTTGATGATTATGAGATAAAGGTTCGAGCTCGAGGAGATAAGGAGTTCAGTCCGGTATATCCTCTCATGCTTCAGATCGGATCATCAGTGGCCGAGACCACATCATCTCAGTCATGATATGTTTTCCTATGGAACTTGCGATGATAAGAAGAGATCTGAGTGCCTGTTCCCATGGAGTTGCTTTGGTACAAGTACCTGTTTCTATTTTGGTATACATTTCCCATACCAGCAACTTACTAAATTTGGCAAACTGATTGTTAGTGTAAATGAACCTTCTACAGCATTGCTTTTTCATATAGAGGCCTTGCATGCTCTCAAATTCTTGTTTGATGCATGTCACCTAGTTGAATTGTTGTAAATCATTCAATTACTTGTTGGAGATCTTGGTTAGTCAAATAGTTGTTCATCACTATTCCTGAATTATCGATATCTTTATAATATTCATAAATTGGAAGAATTGATCTTGAAAAGTTCATGAAGGATCCATGTGCCCTGACTAAGAATACATGTATTCTGTGGTCATACTTTCCTATGCATCTGGTGGGCAGTGGTAGCTCATTAATCTTTGTCGGGGAACACGTTCTTTACTCTTTTCTCAGCTTTGACCATGTAACTTGAACACGGGTTCTGATAAAATTCTTTAAAAATGTAGTTTGAATTCTGCATCATTCTCTAGACCCTTGCCATTCATAAGATGACTACAACTCAGATAGGCAGAACCGGCAATAACTACTACATTGAGTTTGCATATGAAATATGCAAACAACTGTATTTTGGAAATCTTGGAATTTAGAATTTTCAGAATCCGTCATATTCTTCTTCTGCCAGTTGCAGTCCTCAGAGTGGTCCGTGCAAGTGTTGTTTCATGTAAAGGAGCCCTTTGATCGACTACAGAGGTAGGAAGGTGGCTAAAAAGAGATGGTTGTTGGACCACAATGGAACTTGTGCTTATATGAATTCATTAATGAATAATTAGTGTAAATATTATTCATTTAGTTTTTAGCTCAAATGAAAGATTTGACTGGTGCTTATGTACTTAGCCAAATTAAAAGTTTGGCACTATGGTAACTTCTTTCCAGGCTAAATATATTCTGAATGCATTACATGCTGTAGATGTTGAAACTATCTAGCGTTGAGCTAATTTAAGATATTTTGCTTATGCAAATGCTTAACCTCCAAGCTTTTAAACTTAATAACAGTAAATACTGGAATCATATTATGACCTTTGAAGAATATGAAAGACTATCCTTTCTAGGAACAAAAGAAAGATATGTAAAAAATATATCAAGCATGCATTCACATCATACTTGAGGATCAGGAAGGTCCCACAGTTCAAAACAAATAGATGCAATTCTTCCACACATCACACCCATGAATAAGAACAAGAAAACCAGGATAAGTTATACATTTAGCATTGACAGGTGAACAGAATCAGCGATAACCAACGATATGCATGAATAATGTCCTGTGATCTCTTTTTGGCATGGATACTCACACATGGCCATCGATCCTAATTATCATATCAGGCAGGCCAGACAATGGCTGATTCCCAGAAGAGAACCGTTCAGATCTTAAATATACTGTGTTAAGCGCAAGTCTTCTTGTTTTAATGTTCTAGTTTCATTAGACCATCCTCAGTCGGAGGCATTAGTAGCAAAATGACTTTCGTTATTGGCTTTCTGTTTCTTCTTCTTCTTTTGAAGGGGAATGTTTGTTTTTTTTTTTTTGTTGGATGGGGCAATGGTAGTAACGAGGCCAGAGCTGCTGAAGTAGAAGTTTCAATTGTTCCCCCTGATATCAAATTGTTTTGGGTATATACCACACATTGAATTATTGATAACTAATTGAGTATCACTGAAACTTATTTATTATCTGTCTTTTGTACTTGTTTATAATATTTTATTATTAAATATTTTAAAAAGATTATTTCATTATGTGTATATGCATTCAAATATATATGTAAATACATAGACATTCATATATAATACGTATACAGTGCAAACATATACACATCACATGTATCCTTATATATAAATAAAATAAATATCCTTATATATAAATAAAAAAATATATATGAATTTCATTATATGTATAAAGGTATATAAATCTATAAGTGTGTGCGTGCGTGCGTTTGTGCGTGTATGTGTGTGTTCACATATTATATATAAACACATACAAAATAACATGTTAATATTAATCTATATATGTACACACATATATATACATTATATGTATGCGTATGTATATATTATTAGTTTGGGAGCCATTGGCTGATTTTCCGTGTGAGCTACACTTTGAAAATGCTGTGTTTACAGCCAAGTAATTCCAGTATAGTTTATTGTGTTAATGGAATGATAGAAAGGTTCAGTTCTGTGAACCGATCGGTATATGGCTCATGTAGTTGTTGTCTCAAATGAAAATGTTATTTTAACATCATGAAATGCATGTCCTCCTTTCTTGGGATATAATTATACTGGGATATTCTCATATGGAATGTCACATCGGAAGGAATATCACCATATCTTCTATGGGTAAAGATGGAGGGTGAAATCGTTTATTTATGGCAAAAAAAAATATCCCACAGCATTTTGGATGGTGTTGCAGATGAAATGGCCCTACACGCATGACCCTATATGGACCTAGAGTGGTTGACCAATTGATGCTTCAAGGAACATTTATTTCGATCGTGTTTCTGAGAAAAGAGTAGGTGAAGAGTAATTACTTTTATTAGGTAAACGAAGGAAAGATACCGGCAGCCAGCAAAACATCAGAAAAGGTAGAAGAATGCAAATGCTGGAGGTTGGAAGGTAGACATTCTCTGGGTCCAACTGTTACAAGAAATATGGTTTGCTACACCGGTTGATACCGCATCATATCATATACATACTGATACGGTGGATGGCATTGGTATGGAGCCTAGTACCGGAGCGGTGAACCTCGACAAAAAGAAGATATTCTCCAACAGTACAGGCATGGAGTTATATATTCTTCTCTCACCCAATAGCAAGTGGAAGCCAGAACATCCCAAACCCTTTTCCAAGATGTATCATGCTGAACTGGATTTGTGTTTTGTTCAACTAGAACGCATTAAAATAGTAAAGCTAAAAGACATGGAACTAAAGAGCAAATTGGGATATTTTTGGGTAAGTTAATGTACTTTACTTAGAAGTCTACAATCAATACATTTTATTCTGGAATAATTAAGGTGGACAATTCGGTCCATTGTTCCTATTCCTGACTGAAACTTGATCCTACCATGGAACCGTGCGCAGAGTTGGGGCCTAGCTCTGAGATATACGTGCCAGTCCAATAATAAATAGGCTGGGTCACATGCTTTTTACCATATGAATCACTTGTAACATCAAGTGTTTATTAACACATTTGGTTCAAAAAAGTAACACGTCAACATTAAATAAAATCAGAAATATCATAGCTACTACAAAACAAAACATGCACAGGGAAAATAAAGGGAAAAGCTTGACTGATCAGAATTATGAGAATTGAATTCAAATTTAAAGAGGTTTAAGATGCTGTGCTAATGAATAAGCATTTCACCATTAGTTGTATCACCTTCACTCCTTAACAATGAACGCACGTCACCGATAACAAAGAGAAAAATAAAAATGAAGTGAAACTCATACTGGATCTGTGCAGTTTATATAGGGTCACAATTTTTTCTGACCATGATTTGTGATACAAAGTGAATCAATAGACAATTCTCGACCACCTACCACCAACATCTTATGCGCAACCTAAAAATAATAAAAAGTTATTAACCACCATCGAATTAAATTTGGTCGGCCACCAACAAGAACCTACATAGTTGAATGAGCATTCACTCATAGATCACCTTAACACCCAAAAGAATGGATATGAAAGGACATACATTAAGATTCTTCAGCTTCCATTTCACTGTGCGACACAATTATCTGACACCATGAATGAATTATTCATAATATATCTGTCTTTTTAACAGGTGCCAATATGCAATTGGGATCACAAATTGCAGAAGCGCAACCATAACATCTTTCTGTTTTCAAGTATCAGGGTTTTGAAGTCTTAAAAAACTCAAATGTAAGATAATAAAGAAATTGTGACATTGAAATATGTGTCCCTTTGCACGTATAAAAGTTACAATGATATAGTTACTATTAGTTGTATTAAAGTTTTCTCCATTGAATATTGGGAGGCATTAAGACAAGAAAGAAAGAGCAAGCAGAAGACCTATGTTGATTATTAAGTTTATGACTGCTCCAAATTTTACATCATGATCCAGTCAACAACTCCCTCCCTTCAAATTTGGAACAATGTTTCTAAAGTACAATTGGTAAAAGAAAAAACGGAAAAAAAAACCCCAATCAAAGGGAAGTACTAGCTAACCCACGAGATTTATTTGTTTCAGGATCTTATATTCTTACTCTAAATGGATCGATTGTTTATCAAGGGAGGTTAAAATTACTGGGCAAAATAGAAAAATTACCCCTTGTGGATTGGCTCATTCATCACTCACAACTGAGATTTATATAAAAATCTTAATCATAATTTCAAAACTTTGTCTTTATTTTTAAACTACTACTTCTGAAACATCTTATAAAAGGAAAAGTTTTAGCCCCTTTGACCGCACTTGAATCTGTGTTCCTTGGATAGGATGTACTGAATGCCAGTCGGTGCTAGGAGCATCATGCTAACTCATGTGCTCAATTGTGAGAGAAGCAATGGTTTGAGGAATTTTTCAAGCGAGACGATGATGAATTATCGGAGACCATTCAAACTTTTTAAATCACTTAGAGAAATTTGATGGTGATATAATCATGAATGGCATGTCAAAGATTAGATCAGAACACCGGATGCCAAATTTTGGACAGAAAAATCTTGATGATGGATAAGAAATATTGTACGACACCAATAGGATTCTTATTAAAGTTTGGAGTCAATGCTTGCAGCTCCACAGCATGCTAGTGAAAGAGTTATTTAAGTGGAAATAAATAGATCAATTTTCTTCTTGGATTGTCGGAGACTGGTCTAATGGCCCTTTAGTGCTGGCATGTTCATCAATGATAGAGTTACAGATATAATGTTGTCAGATCAAGGTTTTATATTTAGATACGGGACTGGAAATGTGTAAATGCACAACTAGCTGGTTAAAGTAGCTCTAATCGGAACTGAAGCAGTTAATATAATGAAATCCTTGCCATGGTTCTAACATTGAGGTGGCCTTACATGGTCTCAAATTCTTGTCTCTTTCATGTTGCCAGAGTTATCATGTCATATGAATTATTGAAGATCATATAATTATTCATGATGGTTTTTCTTAAACAAAATGAGAAAGTGTTTCCCAAAACATTCTCAATTCATCATCATCATGTTTGTGGTATGACTGCAACCAATTTTTCCCATATATAGATATATTGAAGATTATATCCACCACTACAACACTTCTAACCATGAAACTTGAATTAATGATTTAGAACAGTTTAAAGCCTCTTACCAACCATTAGAATCTCAACATCTCTACTATTATGGAGTCATGGGGAAGTGACTACACCTCTGAATTCGATTTTCCTTTTTCTTTCCCATTTCTGTTTTACTGCTTTCTTAAAAGGCGCATGCATTGCACATGCTATGTACTGATTTATATAATGTTGAGGGGGTTCAAGAAGAGTATATGAGAAGAATCAACAATCAACAGTTATTGCTTGAATGACCTCAGTGTAGTTCATTATGCAAAATCTTCAAAGCAATTGTACATCTGATGCGCTAAAAAAGAACGCATTAAGAAAACAGTCTTCTTTTACCCGTTGTAGTCCTAAAATATGTGTTGGAAATGTTAACCGAGGGAGAGAAGCCTTTCAGATTAAATATGGCAGGGGACAAGTTTGAATGTTGTTGGATCACATTATGGCACTTTTCCTGACATTAATCCATTAGCTATCATAAATCTCACTGAAAGAAGCACGTGATTGGCAAAATCTCAGACTCCAAACCGCAGAAAAATATTGAAAATAATAATATGACTTTTCTGATAAGTTATAAAAGATATTTCAAATCATTTGAGCGTATGATTTCACGTCTTGAGAACTGGAAAGCCCCACACTGATGTGATACAATGCTTGCAATTATCGGGTTTTCGACGGTGAGGTCTGATGGGCAAACTGAATTGGCAAAAGGTCGCAGTTGTGCTGAAGTTGTGTCTTGTGATCCCTTTTGCACAATCCTCATGCATAACCATCGATCCTAATGATGAAACCAGGCAGCCAATCGCATAGCTACCTCCAAAAGAGGCTGAAATAATGGTGTTCATTGCTGTAGTATATTCATTACTTACAATATTTAATTTTTTAATGTTCTAACTTCAGAGTCTCATCCATGTTCTTAGGCATTAATTACGAAAGAGCACGTTTTTCTTTTTCTTGAGGAAAATCTGATAATGTTTTCATATCACCTAAAGGAATCATGTGTTTTTTTACTTCCCAGTTATGGTCTCGGCAATCCAGGGTCCTGGGAGAAAGATATGGAGAACAAAAATGAAACAACACTTGTTGCTGTTTTACATAAACCATAACTTTATTTATGTGGCTCATTATTTAGTTTAGGCGCAACTATAATAAGAGGACATAATAGAGAAATCATTGACAACTGAACCACATCACCAAACTTCCTGAAGCAGAGCAGAACTTCTATTAATCATACTTGCAGTTTCCATAACCTGCAAAAGTGAGCTTCTTTAAGTGTCATTGCATCCAAAAAAAAAAAAAAAAAAAAAAAAAAAAAAAAAACGAAGAAGGAAGGAATAACAAGCAATTCAGCATTGACACTTACTTGGGTCACTAAAGCTTATCATGCCAGAACCACCAAAGTCACAGTTCCAGTAGTTCCTCCCATTTGCTTGGTAGTAGATGTTCATAACCACTGAAGCGTGCGATATAGTGGTGTCAGGATAGAAGCAAGAACCACCTATTTGAATAGGGCTGCAGTTGATGTTGTTGCAGGCAAACTGGATGTTATCTTCTAGAACTAAATCAGTAGTCGAAGGCTTTGCAACACACCAAGTTTTCTGAGATGACAGATGTAAAACAAATCAATAATTGCAGTATAAGTCAATATTTCACCAGTAACATTAATTACCTATATGTTTTGCAGAATTTCCTGCAAACTTAAACAAAATCTATTTATATTCTTTCTACTACAAGCTAATCCACCATTAGAAGCATTGAAAAAGAGGAACTCTGGGGTGCCGGGACAGGATCATGGAACCACCTGGCCATTGACCAACTTCACAGTTCCCCCTGAGAATAATACAGACATATATAAGCCAACTAAAATTATAAATAAATGGAAGACTTAACATACTGATTATATACTTTGAAGGAGAACAATAATTGTGTAGAACTATGGTGCATGAGTGGAATGAAGGCTTATCTCTACGATATCAAAATCTAAGCTACTTACAGAAAGGAGAAAAAGATACCTAAGCTAGAACGAGTTTCATGTCAAAGCAGCCGTCCGGATGGCTTGAATATAAATTAGACTGTGAATTGGATGATCATAAATTATAAAATTTTTCAAACATTCCAATGAAGTAATACCAGAGATCGTGGACAGCAGCAACAGGAGAAGGCAGAAAACAGGTAGAGGCAGCACTGACTTAGCCATTGGGAGAGAATAGGAGAGGAAGAGACTAGTTTGAAGTGTGATGAAGACCTTGGACAGCAATGCTATTTATAACACTCCTGCGGACTGTAGGCAATGCATTGAGAATAGGTTAGCAACAAAGTAGTTCCCCAATAGATTATTGCATTAAGAATATGACCCTAGAGTCCATTTTCTCGACTAATCTGTATATGCTGTATACAACTATCTCATGTAAAATGATATTATTTGAACAGCATACAATGCATGACCATCTTCCCCAACATAAGAATAAATGA
Organism: Cocos nucifera; assembly: GCA_006176705.1. Classification (NCBI taxonomy): domain Eukaryota; kingdom Viridiplantae; phylum Streptophyta; class Magnoliopsida; order Arecales; family Arecaceae; genus Cocos; species Cocos nucifera. Next base: position 22,119 of record QRFJ01005386.1, on the reverse strand, counting down.
GGATATTTTACTCTAATGTGTTAAAATAAAGGGATCTCACCACATCTTCTATGATTGCACTTGGTGGGTTGAATGTTTCTTCGAGAGGAAAGAAAATATTAGAAGGTTTTTAATTAGTATTGCATCTAAAAAGATAAAAAGGTCCTTATGGGCATGATCCTCCCCAGACCTAGCTTGGTTTTAGGTCTAAGATCTGGACCCAAACCTCAACTGTTCATTCAATTGTTTCATCATCTAATGCTACGACTTGAATTGGCTTAGGTCGTGTAGGAGTCTAATAGTTGTTTCATTAAAGTGTCACATCAAAAAATTATACCTACGAGTTTGAGTCTGACATATAATAAGCAAAGCGAAAGATGTGATGTTGAAGACCTTGTGGCGGATTGATGTACACTAAGATATCAAAAGCTGTCTTTAATATTGTAGTCATACATTAGAATGGTTTAAAAAGTCCTGCAGTTCAAATTGATCTAAAAGGACTTAATTTGAAAGAATGTTTCTTCAAGAGGAAAGAAAATATTAGAAGGTTTTTAATTAGTATTGCATCTAAAAAGATAAAAAGGTCCTTATGGGCATGATCCTCCCCAGACCTAGCTTGGTTTTAGGTCTAAGATCTGGACCCAAACCTCAACTGTTCATTCAATTGTTTCATCATCTAATGCTACGACTTGAATTGGCTTAGGTCGTGTAGGAGTCTAATAGTTGTTTCATTAAAGTGTCACATCAAAAAATTATACCTACGAGTTTGAGTCTGACATATAATAAGCAAAGCGAAAGATGTGATGTTGAAGACCTTGTGGCGGATTGATGTACACTAAGATATCAAAAGCTGTCTTTAATATTGTAGTCATACATTAGAATGGTTTAAAAAGTCCTGCAGTTCAAATTGATCTAAAAGGACTTAATTTGAAACTGAATAAAGAATTGGGGCATTAGACATCTGTTCCAAATGCACTTGCAATAGCATAGAGATGATTCTTCATTGGTGGAAGCCATGGCTCCTGCAAAGTCTGTTTTGAATTCAACAAGAAGGGCCAGTGAAACTTAGACAAGAAGAAGACTTATGAGAGAATGATATTATAATAATGTATATACTGTCTTCTGTTGAATAAAATTTTACAAATGAAAAATAGTACAAGTTGCCTACTTCTGAGATATCTGGTTCATGGTGTATTGATAAATGGTCTTCGTCTCTCAGTCCTTGCAACATCAAGAATATGCAACATAATTTGATTTTTGAAAGCATTTGGTTTAAGAAAATAAATGATAACCGTAAAACCCAGGCCATTTCGTGACTTAAGACTGAACCGGGCCTTGTCCATTGACCGGCCCAGTTGCAATGAGATTTGGCCTGGCCTTTATCCTGCAGCCTGGTATCCCATTAAGGCCCGAAGGCTGGCATCAGTGGAAAAAGAAAAAAAAAATCAAAACAAGGAAGGGAGTGGAACCCTATTTGACATGGAGAAGACAAACTCGCCCTCCTCAAACTCTAGCCAGCAAAGGATTCCAGTGGTTATAAATCATCCTTGTGGCCACTCGAGAACCACCATACCTCAAGCTCCTTTCTCTCTCTTCTTTTTCTGTTTGATGCTTCCTAACATCGGCCTTATGGCCATGAACTACCACCACTACCATGGATCACCACCTCTCCTCCTCTTCCCTTCTCTCTTCTAAAGAAGGTCTCTCGACTCCCCTATCTTGAGATTTCTTCATGCCTCTCTCTCTCTCTTTCTTGGATTTTTTTTGTCTTTATTAGCCAAGTGTTGACTACATAAATCTTCAAAAAATCTTCAAAATCATACAGTCAAATATTCAAAAAATTACCAAAGTATATTTCTAAAATTTATTGTCTTATATTTTTCATTAAGAGATTATCAAAGTATATTCTTGAGATATTTATAAATTTTTTTAAAAATTATGTAGGACTCCTAGAGTATATTCTTGGGATCTACTATTATATATTTTCATCCTTGTATCTATTACCATTGCAAGCAATTATACAAAAACATAATAAAAGAATATGTAGACCTCCTCACCAAAATAGATTGAGAGAGACAATTTGTTCATAATTTTAGTTTTCTTTTTTAAATAGTATCAGGGCTCCTTTGACTTACATCAGTCAATCCTATCTTCCACCCCCTTCTCTAAATCTCTCTTCTATGATTGTTATTCAGTGTTGTCTCTCTAGTCATCATCTTTCTTTTGCTCATGCTCTTCTTGCCAATTTATATGGCCATCCTTTCATCTATTTTTGTGGCTTAACTTCTTTCATTCTTCTTTGAAAAATGAGAGCAAAATAAATTGACCAAAAAATCTACTATCTGTGCCTCTTTATGCAAGGGCATTTAATTAAAAGATTATAGATGTTGTGACCCTATTGCTCGAAATCTTAGTATCTCTTGTCAAACATATACCTTCTTTAATCTTTCAAAATATCATCCTGCATTTGCTCCACCTATATCACCCTATTTTGCTGACTCTTTTGTTGAAGTGTCTCCATGCTGAATAATTAAAAACTGTATGTACTTCATCCTAACACATCCTTGGAGAATGATCCACTCCACATTAAGCCTCATCATCCACAAGAAAAATGGCACCCACCCAAACACCTTCAGGATTATGAATGTTTCCTTGCCACCATACTGACTAATCATGAGCCATAGTCTTTTTGATCAAAATTGGAAATAGGGTATGGAAGAAGTGCTATCTAATTCTACAAAGTACCGAAACCTGGGATCTTATTGATTCACCTCCTGGAAAATCAGTTGTTGGTTGGAACTGAGTATAAAATATCAAGATAAGATCAGATGGGTCTGTTAAATGATATAAATCCTATTTAGTTGCTAAGGGTTTTCTCAAGAACGTGGGAAGATTATGAAGAGACCTTTCCTCCTGTAGATCCTATGACTACTATTCAAGCTCTTATTGCAATAGCTCTAGTATGAAAGCGGCATTTACATTAGATAGATGTCAAAAATGCATTCTTCAACAATGCTCTAAAAAGAAGTCTACTTGACCCCTCCTTTTGGTCTATCTCATTATCATGCCCCGTATCCAACACCTAGGGTGGGCCACGCAATGGTTGCACACTTGATCCTAAAGAATGTGCAAGGCTTTAAAATTTATTATAATTTCAAAATTCTATATATATTATTGATCTTAATTTATAACAAATATCCCATATTAACAAATATCAAATATCCTATAATTTATAAAACTTGGTTATCCAACTGATATTGATGATGTTTTAACTACTTAATCCTTTTAAATTGATATCCCAACTTAGCCAAGTACAAGTATCCTGTAACTCTAAAAAAGAAAGGAGGAGGATTGTGAGTTTTACAGCCTAATAAAAATCTTCGCACATCCACATCAATATAATAATACAATTTGAAAATAACAATAAGCAATAAAGTATAAAATCTCATATCAAGTATCCAGAATAACTCAAACATCCATATAAACATGTATCAAATATCTATCTTATTAAAAGAGGTATATCACTATATGCCAACAAGTAAAACTTTTTATTTAGTACTAATTTTATGTCTTATCATCTATTTCTCTTATCATAATTTTAGATTTCTTAATATTTTTTTTTTCTGATTTTGGACTAATCAAGATCATGCCCCAGTCTATAATTGATCAAATTTTCATGCATAAGCTCATGGAGGCTATTCCACGTGCAAACCCCTAGAGGATGTCCTAGGCATAAGCTTTTGATTGGCTATCTCACATATAAATCTGTGGAGGCTATTCTAGGTGTAAGCTTCTGGCCGGCTATTACCATATATAAGCCCATGGAGGTTGTCCGAGACATAAGCTCCTAAAAGCTATCCCACGCATAAGCTTCTAGAGGCTATCCTATGCATAAGCTCTTGACTGGCTATCCATATGATGAGATTAGTCCAAACTATATCTTTTTCATCTAATTATGATATGTTGATTTTATTAAATCAATTTTAGTTTATAGAATGATAAAAAATGTATATTATAAGCATATACTATATCATCAATCACTGATATACATATATAGTTAATACATAATATACTTGTACTGAAAATCATATAGCAACAATAGTATTTCAAACAAGATAAATTCATTAACACGAATTCAATAATACAAAACCAACGATACAAATCTAATGATACAAATAGTATATATAATGGTGATTATGTATAGAAATATTGCCGTCCACAACATCTCAGGCATCATCTAGCTATGATACCAAATTGTAGATCCATGATATCGCTTTAATGCCAATCATCCTTGACATCACAAGCACCGATACCATGTTGCGAAAGCTCTTGATCTTTAGCACGGATCTGAAGAAACCTGTGACGTTCTCTATGGACAGCAAACTACTGATCCTCCACCTAGATCTGTGACAGGGTGCCTCCCTCCTTGGGCTTGAGGGAGATGCCCCCTTCTCTAGAGCTTCTTCAAGAATCCTAAGATGGCAACTCTGAAGAGAAGAGAAAAAGAGAGTCGAAGGAGAAAAGGTCTGTATTGATTTCAACCTTGAAAATCCTAATACAACCTATGTTTTTATACATAGCCATTAGATCCGACCAAAAATTCTTCTGACTAACCCAATACATAAAAGTACTCACCGAGCCCATGTACACCCATGTCTCCCATGCTCTCATCCTCTGGATCTAGACCCGACCCATACATGAGTTAGCCATCTTAAGATCTCTCAAATCAGACCTTAAGATCCCTAGGATCAACCCAGATCCAAGCCCAAAATAGACTCTCGCGTAACTCTGCTCGTGCACTGAGTCGGCTCAGTCTCAGCACTGAGCTAGCTAAGTTTCACTAGATTGGCTCAGTTTGAAACTGAGCCGATCCAGTCCTGTGCCATACCAGTAGTCCCAAACACTCAGCTCTTTGTTTTGTCTGTGCTTTGAGATTTAGCCGATCTAATTTTGGATTGAGCCAGCTAACCTATAGAAAATCTTTTTTCTATAGTCTTGATTCTCCAATTTTGGTTTCTTGCTTTACCTTGTATCCCAAATCTCCAAAGCACCAACCAAGCCCCTGGAATCCTTGAAGCCAATACCCTGACTCCTCTTGTGGCCTCTCAAGGCTTGGGAGCACCATAAATCCTCACAATCTTCATCTTGGTGCTTCCAAGCCTTGGCAAACCCCTCGATAATATCTTGCTGCATGATCCCACTATCCTTGCACACTCGATAGCACCTATGCAAACATCACCTCTGCCAATTCTCTTCAGTCATTATGCACCCTTGAGGCCTTTGGGATGACCGTCTCCATCATTGAAGATCTTGATTTGTACCTTTGCACCATCCTAAAATTGTGAGATCCCTTCTACCTAGCAGCTGCATCACTTTTTTTGAACTTTTCTGGAGAACCTATAGTATTTTTGTACTAGCACATGATGTACCATCTGATATGATCTCCTCAGAGCTACACTTGTCCACCTGCACATGCTGCTCCATCTGGAACTGTGCATCACCGATGCTTTGAACTCATACCAAATTTTTTCTCCATTTATGAAGCCACCTCTTCAGAGCTCTATCTATATCCGAAGTCCATCTGATACCGTAGAAGTCGACTCTATCACCGAGTCTCTCAAGGCCAATCACTCAATGCTGCACTGTTGAGCCTGTCGCTGCACCTCGAACACCATCGCTGCCCTTTTGAATCCTCCGCACTCTGTGGCCCTCTTCGAAGCTATCTCGAATACCTCCGCAACTTGTGGACACCTTCGAAACCCAAAAGCTCATTCAACTCTTCTGAATTCAGTGATTAAATCCTAGGAAATTCCACCTTAGTCCTTCTCTTCTATCCCTAAACCAGCCATCACTTCAATTATGCCTGGAGAACCATCCTCCATCTGAATCATGACTCTTCCTGGTGCTCCTATAAAAGAAATCTGATCCATGATACTTTCGGCTGCTAGAGACCTCTTAGCACTCTCTGAGACCTCCTGGCTCTCCTTGAGATCTACTCTCAGTCTTCTTGAGATACCACTGACACTCTCTACTAAGATACACTCCTCAGTTGCTACACCACCAAAACTCTCTCAGTCCCGTGCCTCTAGAGTAGCGCTCCTGCAACACTCCAGCACTTCCTAACTCATCTCTGCACCACTCTACAGCTATCTAGTCCTGACCTGCTAGACCTCCATGGATCATCCATTTCCATCACTCTCAAGGCTCTGCAAATTCATGCTTTGACCAAACCATTAAATACATCTCCGACTACTTTTCCATCTTTCAGACATCGAAGAACGTATAGTCGCTTTTTCAGCCTTCCTTTGATCATTATCCCTTTGGAAAATCTTTCTTCAATAGCCCTACACTATCCATCTTTCTAGAGAATCTTGATGTTCTCTACTGAGATACCTTCCTCAGCTACTGCATCATCGAGCCTCTCTCAGCTCTGCATCTTCAAGAAAATGCTACTGCAGCACTCCAGCGCTTCCTACCTATCACATAACCGTCATACACTCCAATCTTTCCACTAAGATCGATCAGCAAATCATACACCCAATCCTTCCATCTTGAAAAAATCCTTTCTCGTTAAACCTCTCAACCTCTACCTTCTACCCGCTGCTCCCAGTTGGCCAAACCATAGTAACAACAAGATAGATTTGAGATATACCATGAAATCCTTGTGTAGATTTCTGATTTTACCTTATACGACTTCTCTTTCGCTTCTGTGCACCATCAGGCTATCTCTACTGACAATAGACTTAGTCATTATTGTTTACTAGTCTATGTATAATATGTCCAATCAATTGAAATATTTTGAACCCATCTTCGATCAACCATCAGCATGAAAATAATAAATTATTATTAAATTTTAATTTTAACTCTAATATTCAAATTACTCTTAATTTCAAATTTTTTGATCCTACTAATATAAGACTAATTAAGAATAAAGATTTAGAGATTTATCTTGATTTACAAACTAGAGCATAAAATCTCTTGCTCAGCATCTTTTTACTTGAATGATTGCTCCTATCCATAATCAAAACCAACAATCAAAGAAAGCTACAAAGTGGTCATTGTTGATGGTGGAAAAACTTAGAAGAAGACTCAGCTGGTCAAATAGTAGCATCCGGTGGCCCAATTGGATCAAATCTGGGTGACTTAGCTGGTGATTCAAGAATATGACAAAGATCATCTAGGATAGGTTTTGCGTTGCTTGACCAAGACCAAGGTGGAGAAGGACAAAGCTAGTAGCAACTAGTGACTAGTGCTAGCTTAATCAGCTGATCCAAATGGTTAAACTACAAATCAATAGCCAGATTATACCTCAATAAGATTTGGTGATGATGGAATCCAACAATAATGCTTGGCCAGGGTTAGGTTAAGAGTCAACAATCATACTAAGCGAGTCCAAAACCTTCTTCTGGGATCAACCTGGGTCTACCGTCAAGTCTTCTAAATCCCTCATCCATTTTTTTTAATGGATCCCTAAATCCAAGAAGAGAGAGAAAGAAAGGTAGAGTGAGATGAGAGGGAGATAGAGAAAAGAGAGGAGAGAGAAAAGAATAATTCTCTCTATCTCTGTTATCTTCTTTCTTCAAACATGGGATCTTTCCCTTTCTCCTTCTCTTCCTCCCATCAAGATAGTGGATGGCTAGGGCCAGTGACCTATGGAGGCATCCGGTGGTGAAGAGGTGACAACTTCGATGGCAATAGCGATGGTGGCTAGTGGTGGTGGTGGGTGACCAGATGAAAAGAAGAACAAAATCAAAATAGAGGAGGAAAAAAAGTCTTGCTTTGATTTGATGAAGAAGATTTTCAAGGTGGTCGGCGACAATGGCCAAGTGTCCACACTAGCTTAACCTTCGATGATAGTTATGATGGCAACAATGGCCATGGTGGCTGAACCAAGGAAGATAGGGGATCCTTCGCACAATAAGATCTGACTGTCTTCCAAGACAAATCCTAATGGATGATGGCTGCACGAGGATAGGAAGGAAAAAGAGAAGATGCCAGTGAGGTGGGAGGCTTCGATGCCTCATCTTCAGTGATGATGCAACTGCTGTAGTATCGAGAAGAATTTTTTTGTCCTTTTCGATGATGACAACCAGCTGATGGCTCAAAGGGTGGATGATTGGGTTTTATAGATGATGGAGGCTGAGGTTTTCTAGCCTCTGATGAAGTTAAGAAGGAGCCGAAGTCAGACTCCTTCTCTGACTCAAATAAGGGACTATGTTTCCTTTGTTTTGTTTGATTGATTGCTTTAATATTTATGCAAAAAAATTAGATCCTTACATTCTCTCCCTTCTTAAAATAATTTTGTCCTTAAAATAAAGTACCTCAAAGCTCACTCATCCTTCACATCATCCTTTAAGAACTTCCAAGTAGTCTCCCTCTCAAAGTTCTTGCTTTACAAGACATAAAGAATTATGATATCCGACAACTTGATCATTGCATACATATGACATTCCCTTGACCATTTCAAAATTACACTAACATTTCAATCTTGGAATAAAATACCATAACTCTTCACCAATAAAATTAATTTCTCTCGATCAATTCCACATAGAATCATAATCAACCCAATCCACTATTAACAAAAATGAAAGAAACACGGAACATCAAACACTCTTCATATTCTATAGCCTTCTTTCATCTCTTAACATTTTCTAGGTTTAAGAATTAAACTTTTATTTAAAGAAAAATCTTAAGCCACTTTAAGCAGATGAAGTAATGATGTCTGAACTAGAAGAAGGTGATCTATATTAAGACATTCCATATTCAAACCAAAGCGAAGGACTATTAATCTATTACAATTGATTTAAGATGTCTAGTATTCTCCCTAGCATTGTCTACAATAGGATAACCTACCAACGAAAATTGCATAGCTACATCCAAATTAGCCAAAGAATCAATTACATTGTCCTTCTCTTTATTAATAAAGTATTCTTTTACTAGGAAAAATTGACTTAGTCTTCCATTATAATAACTTTTGAATTAAATAAAATTATTTCTAATCAGTCTGAACCAGCTAAACATTCTAATCTAAATTTTCCAAGATCTATAGGTTTATCGAATGAATTCTGATAAGAATACCACTTTATCCTAGAATCTAAAAAGATCTATATTAGATGAGTGCCCTAAAAGCCAAATTGGCCGACACTTGTAAATACTTTCTAAAAATATTTTTATAAATTTGACTTAAAATTAATAAATTTTTTTTTCTATTATATTATGTATTAAAGTGTCTATAATATATCCATTAAGTTAACAGGCATGATAATACATTCTCAAGAGTTAAAAATTTAAGACATGTGTTATTATAATTAACTCATAAATTGCTCCTAATTGTAGGATCATTATGAGAATGGTAATCGATTCGAAAGATTGGTGTATGATTGCTTTCTTAGGATAGATGAGTCTTATGTCTAGGGTATGGAGATACCGGAGTGAGAGTATAGGTACTTGTTGGGAATAAGGGCATTGAGCGTGACCACTTCAAGCAGTCATAAGGGAGTCTACCTTCTCGTTGATGACTAGCTCGATGCTATAGTCGTATGTCTGATTATTTGATCTAAGGTGCATCGATAGATCACCTTGAGTGTGTTATAGTTTGACTATACCATAACTCGATCTCCTAGCCATTCAGAATTCTGAGGTGCATGTTTGCTATAACATGTTTATCGTAGGAATTGGGTCGCACCAAAATTGGATCTATCAACCTCGGTAGATGAAAAGTAGTCTTATGTGATCATGAGATTGAGTTCTAAAGTTCATGACCATGGCAATATGAAATAACAAAAAGAAGTTTCTATTAGAATTTCACATCAAACTCGAATCGAATATTCTATTTAAATGATAGGTGTTGGATCTGATGAGTTCATCTTGACCTAGATCCTATCAGGGCTTATAATAGAAGAATCTAATCACACAGTTAGCTGCACCTTGCTTTCAATTCTGATAGGTTGCCACCACATACTACTAGGTGTCACTGATGAATTTTGTGATCAATTAGAGTTGTCATGATGATCGATGATTCTAATTGGATGAATCAAAAGAGTTCTGATCTATCAAAAAGTATTTTGATGATGTCGATAATAGAGATCGCAACATACTCTATTATTATATAGAACCAAATCTAACTGGATCACATAAATAAGGATTTGGGTCTAGATGTTATTAATTGGATCAACATGGTTCGATTGATTTGGATTAGATACAATCAGGTTCAAGAAAATCATGCTAGCACATGATTGGAGCTGACTTTCTCCTCCTATGGTCTTTCTGGTTGGTTTGAACTCAGTCAAATTTGATTTGGCTCATCTAGAAATTCTATATGAATTTATCTTGATTTGACTGGATCTTTTTCTGATCAAAATATATCTTGTTCTGATCAAATCAAAGCTTGTCCTGATGAGATCAGGGCTTGTCTTAATCCCATGCAAGGGGTGTCAGGACAAGGGTCATTTGACCCATTCTTTGTAGGAAAGAAGCGAAGGGGCATGCGCCCCCTAGAGATTATCTAGAGGCACACACCCCCAAGTAATTTCATGAAGAGAATGAGGGTGCATGCCCCCTCTTGGCATGCACCCTTAGTGGATATGATTGGATTGAGTTTTAAGGAGTTCAAACTCTGGGAGATTGATCTCTGCGCCCACACTCCACCTTATCAAAAAAAGGTGGTGCCACTTTTCCATAGTTTTGTGCAACAAAAATAAAGAGAAATCAGAATATGGCATGGAATTAAGGGTGGAGTCCTTCTACTTTAAGCAAACTAGTTGCTTAAAGCCCTAGGACTATCAGGATTGCACACAGGTCTATAAATAGACCCTTGCGCCTAGGGTTGGCAATTGATTTGAATCCCATGCCTAGGCTCTACCACTTTCTCCATCTCCCACACCACCTATCCTCTTCCTCTCCCTCTTCTCTATGCCCAAGGAGTTCAACAAATCAGCCATCAAAAGGCTGATGCATTGCTACTGCAAAGTTTGAGTCAAGTAGATCCTGTTCGTGTGATGAACGTGCTGCTGCCGGAGATCAGATCAAAGGTGCATTGGGAAGATTTTAGATATAATCTTTTAAGATTAGATCTAAAAAGAGAAGACCTCTAGATCTGACCAGACTGAATGTTTGTAGAGGTTGGACACATGCACGGCTAACATCAGAATCTTAGACGCATTAGATCATCGTTGCAGGATAAATTATTCATCCGATCAGGTGATATTTGATATCACTATTCTATTTTTTTAATGATTTGATTTTAGATCAATCTAATCAGATCTGAGAACTCTTAGATCTAATCATATTAGGCTAAATTTTTTTTTAAAAATTTCACTGCAGATCTAATACGATCAGGTCATTCCTGTAGCATAGTCTAGGTTTTTCCTTCAACTAGCATCAAAGCAGGTTGTGTAGTTCTAGGTCTAGATCTAGATTAGATTAGATCTAAAATTTTTTATGATGTGATCATATTGATTTTTAGATATTACATGAGATGTAATCAGATCTGATGCATTAGATTTATTTTTAAAAATTGATACATGAGATGTATGCAAAGCATGTATAGTTTAGATCTATTATCATATATGTGATATATGTAAAAGATCTAATTATTTTGTAGTGTAGTTTAAATTTTTTGATTAAGGCATTCTCTTTGGCCGTCTGGTCATAAGAGTAAGAAGAATTTAAAGATCCTTGCTTTCTATTTGATGGGATGCTCTTATGGCGTGTAGGGATGCTGCACATTTGCCTTCAATCAGAAAAATAAAACTTACTTTTCTATAAAATTCTAGATCCAAAAATCCTAGGATCTTTATAACGTGTTTTGTTTTTGAACCCTTGGACTTAATTAAGAATTAAGTTATAAAATAAATTAGGTCTAAAAATTAAGAATTTTCAAATCTAAGATACTTTCATAAAACATGGGTTCGGGTATGGATAGCTTGATTAGATCTAGCTTGAGTGGTTGATCAAATCAATCAAGAGTTGGTTAGGTGGGATCAAGAGTACTTAAATTGACTAGCTCATTAGATGTAAGTTTAGTCAAGATTGACCCACAGCCATATATGGTTGACCACTTTAAGATCTAATTTGGCTCCGTAGTTCAAGCCTAGATTATAGGCTAATTTGATCGATTCTGATTTGATAATTTGGTGTCTAAGGTAAGTTCGAAAAATATGATCAATGATTTTTAATTAGGAGCTACTCGATCTGGATGCATCTATGGTGAGTTAATGGTATATCCCTCCCACCGATCTTACTTATCTAGCCATTTAGATCGTTCCAGTTCTGAATTTAGGTGGCTAATGATTCAAGCTAGCCCATGCCACTAGGTTAGTCATAATTATTATGACTAACTAAGGATTAAAGAGATCTAAATTAAAATCTTTCTAGGAAATTAATAAGTCATAGATCTTCCACCATTATAGTTATTTGGGCCCTTCCCGGGGTTGATTATTCTTGGCTAGATATAGTGGTTCAGTTATATCAAAAAGACGCAACTACAGCTATTAGGCATAAGATGCTATGGATTAGAGGATGGATTGGGCTCAATATTTTAGAGATGGTAAGGATCCCAATTAGGAATCTAGTTCATGACATAACTAAGGAGTGGAGTAATATTCTGGATACGGTGAGCTTCATGATTTAGAGATCAAGTTGGGTGCACCATATTTAGAAAAATATGGACAAGAGTTGTCCATCCATCGACTGATCCATCATCAATAACTATTAGGTGAGGTGGTGAGCCAATCGGTGGGATTGCACCATTCACTAAAAGTCTTTGATCATGAAGATTTTCGCATCTATGCTAAGAAGGTGTAGGGATTCAAGAAAATAGTGGAAGCCTAAATTTATTTAAAAATGAAACTCCTAAATACATTGGTTAAGTTAAGTACAAGTCTAACTAAAAATTTTAAATCTCTATAGAAAAATATCTGCATCGAACCCCATAGCCAGAATTCTAGACACCCACTGATTGACTGGACTCAATTATAAGGATTGGCTCCAAAACTTGAAAATTATTTTGAGTTCCAAGAAGCTGACCTATATTTTGGACCAAAAACTTTTCACTCTTCTAGTCCATCCGACCGCTGATTAGAGAGCATCTCATGAGAAGTGGTTAGATGATGATAACAAAGTCAGGTGCTATGCATTGGGCTCAATGTCTGATGAGTTATAGCGCCAACACGAAGACATAAAGACTACACACCACATGTTGGCCTACCTACAAGAGTTGTATGGTAAGTAGAGTCGCATAGCATGCTATTAAGTCTTAAGAAGACTATTCAAAGTGTAAATGTATGATGGATAGTCAGTCCAAGATAATTGCTTATCAATGATCAAGGACCTAGAGTATCTTGAGAAGCTCGGAGTATTGATGGACAAGGATCTGTAGATTGATGTGATCCTATGGTCCTTGACTGATTCATATAGGTAGTTCATTATGAACTTCCATATGAATAAGCTTCAGTGCACCTTGGCTGAGTTGATGAATATGTTGATTACTGTTGAGCAAACTTTGAAGAATTCAAAGAGCTCAGTTCTTGCCGTGGAGCAGACTTCTTCTAAGAAAAAGTTTTTTGAAAAGAAGAAAAAGTCTACGAAGAGACAGAAGATAGAGGGGAAGAATAAGAAGGATGAGATGAAAAAGAAGGCCATGAAGAAAGAAAAATATTTTCATTGCAACTCTGATGGCCATTGGAAGCAGATCTGTCCTGTGTACCTGGCCTGCCTGAAGAACAAGTAGGAAGGTAGACTTTATGATGGAATGCTCGTCATTGAGACAAATCTAACAATTCTTTTTGCATCTAGTTGGGTGTTTGACTTTGATTCTAGTACTCATTTGTGCACTTCTATACAGTATCTTGAGAATAGTAGGAGGCTGAGGGAAGGTGAGATGATCCTGCACATCAAAAATAGAGCAAGAGTTGCTGCTATGGTCATTGGATCGTACTATCGTTGATTACCATCAAGAAGCATTTTAGTACGTAGGAACTATTTTTTTGTATCTACTGCAAGCAGGAATTTGATTTCTATTTCATATTTTGCATAAGAGAACTATATAATTAGTTTCTTTAAGGATCATTGTACAATTCTTTTTGAAAGAAATAAAATTGCAAGTGATTTCTTAATTAACGATCTCTATCAGTTACATATAGATGTATCTATTTACAATATCGAGCAAAATGGGAATGCCATAGGATCAAAGTGACCTAGAGATAGTGTTAATAAAAAATATCTATGGTGCCTTAGGCTAGGTCATATAGCTGAAGATAGGATTAACAAATTAGAAAAATCTAGACTAATGGGTCCATTGACTTTTGAGTCATATCTGATTTATGAGTCATACCTTCAAGATGAAATGATCAAGCTATCCTTTGTAGGATATAGAAAAAGGATCATAGAATTACTTGCCCTGATACATACAGATGTGTGTGGCCCATTTGATGTGCCGACCAAAGATGGATTTATCTACTTCATTACGTTTACCAATGATTTATCTTAGTATAGATATGTATACTTGATGCGATATAAGTCTGAAGCCTTTAAAAAGTTTAAGAACTTCAAATGTGAAGTAGAAAAATAAATCAAAAAGTCCATTAAGGTTCTTCGATCAGATCGAGGAGGTGAATACCTTAGTTAAAAATTTTTGAACTATCTCAAGAATAATAGCATTATCTCATAATAGACTCTACCCGAAATGCCTCAACTTAATGGAATTTTAGAATGGAAAAACTGGATTCTATTGGATATGGTCTGATCCATGATGAGCTTCATAGATATTTTCAAGTATCTTTAGAGAGATAGTTTGCTAACTGTGATATATTTACTAAATAGGATTCTATCTAAAATTGTTTCTACCATACCATAAGAGATATGGCATGGTGAGAAGCCAAGTCTAAGTCATCTTAGAATTTGGAGTTGTCCAATCCATGTCAAGAGATAGCAGGCAGACAAGTTAGAATCTAGAGCTCCTTAGAGCTCGATTTATCGAAATAATCTAAAGAGTCATTAAGATATTACTTCTATCTTCGAGAAGATTATATATGTGATATGAAATGGACATTGCATATTTTGTCTTGAATAAATAAAGTTTATATTTCAAGATGGTGGATCGAGAAAAGATAGATTAAAGCTTCGAGGAGAAAAGTCTTGTCGAAGAGCAATGAGCCAAAGAGTTGAGGAAACTCGGATACGTTTGATCGATTCTACACACTACCCTCCACTACCTCATATGGTATCAAATAGGATGTTTTCGTATTCTAAAGAGGTACTATAGTTACATTTCAAGAGGTATGTAGAAAAAGTGTTCAGGTTCATGAAAAATGAAGGTTCATAGGTGGATAGATGTCCAAAATTATGAATGAGGCATATCATTATATCGACTCTGAGAAAAACTGACGAGAGGCTAATAAAGTAGAGATATGGACTCAATATGCTAAATCAAGTCTGGATTCTTGGTAGATCGCATAGGGTAGTTGTACCTATGTGGGTGTAAATGGGATCTATCAAAGGAAAAGATTAGTTGCAGATTGGGAATATGGAGATATTCATAGCTAGATTAAGCTGGTGAAGGATAATCAGGCATAAGAAGGGCATTGACTAGTCGTGAATACCTTCTCGTTAGGTAGCACATGCTTAATGCCATACACACATTGCGCTTGCGAAATTATGGCATATTTTTAATTCGAAATATGGTATGATTGGAACATAAAAATAGAATGTCCTAAATGTGAATATCTTAAGAAAAGATATATATATTAAGAAATAATTTTTTGGTTTCACATCCCAGTGATTGGTGATCACTATTAAGATTATGTGCCTCTGAAGAAGCCAAAATTGACTGACACTGTACAATACATTCTAGGCAATATATAATTTGAAACAATTAATATCAAAAAATGGATTATTTTCTAATCCACATGTGTTATTGTAGTGGTCTGTGCATATATCCTTTGAGTTTAATGGATAATGCGATAATAGTCTGCATAGATTTTCAATGAGTTAAAATTTAAGACAATGAATAATCATTATAACTCATAAAATGCCTTCCAAACCATAGGTATCACACGAGGATGGTGAATTGATCCAGAAAGGTTGGTGTACAATCGCTTTTTTAGTAATGGTCTTAAGCTACGGTTGGTGGAGAATACCGAAGTGAGAGTACCACTGTACTCATAGAGAACAGAGGCACTGAGAAGTGACCACCCACTGAGTATAGATCTCGAGTAGTCCATTAGGGAAGTCTACTTCTCGTCAATGACTGACTCGATGGCCTGAGTAGTGCATCTGATTCTTTGAACTGAGGTGCATCGGTAGTTCACTTGGAGGGGTGTTATAGTTTTGACTACATTATTTAACTCGGTTCGCTAGCATATGGAACCCTGAGGTGTATGTTGGGCTATGACATGTTCATTGTAGGAACTGGAGTTGCAATCAAAGATGGAATACTATCCTACCTTGGTGGTAGAGGATAGCCCTATGATAATCATGAGAATCAAATGTCCAGAAGTCCATGGCCAATGGTGATGTGAAATAAAATAAGAAAAGAGTTTCTATTTAGATTTTCATCCACATACGGACTTGAAATCGAATGATACATCATATGATAGAACTAGGATTTGATAGTTTACCTTAAACCCTAATCTGAATTCGGGGCTTAGGATAGAAAGGACTTAATCACACAGGTAGCTACACTAAGAGGTCACATTCAGCTCTGATGGGTTTTTGCCCCATATACTGCTAGGTGGTCACTGGTGGATTTTGTGGAGCAATTAAATGATTTAGATATCGAATCATTCTAGCTATTCGAGAATCAGAAAGAATTCTGATCTCATCGAGAAGGAGTTTTCGATAATATCAATTGATAGAGATCATGAATTATCCCATTACTATAACAGAACTAAACCTACTGGGTCACCATAAATAAAGGTTGAATCTGGTGATCATCAATTGAACTGATCCAGTTCAAATTGATCTGAATGAGATTTAATTAGGTTCAAGAAATCGTGCTAGCACTCGATTGAACCTAACGTTCTTTCTTTTTTGCTATCAAAATTAAGTTGTCTTGATTGAGCCCAAAGGGTTTGTGCTAATTAGAAGGCCTCCATATGGTCTGACTAGAGGTTTCCAAGTCAGAAAAAGTTGTCTTATTTGTAAAGGACATTACTTGACCATTTTTGGTCCAGCCTGTCAATTCTTGTTCTTTCTCGACTTGGTCAAAAGTCCATAACCTTTGACTGGTCAAAATGTTGACCAATTGTACACTTGACTTTGACCATATGTCATTACCATTTGAAGAGCTGGTGGGGGCGCCTGTCCTCGACTGCCAGAAACCTGGCAAAAGGAAGAGGAAACGCAATGCCACCCTTGGCCGGTGTGCCCAAGTTGGAGGTGGCCCTAGGAGTTCTCTGTTTGGAGCAAGGAACTCCATCTCTTTTTTGGGATTCCAATTAGAGTTTCTCCTAAGAACCAACTTTGACTGATCTTAGGCGCCCTCATAAGGAGGAAATTAGGGGACTCTAATTTTCACACAATCAAATTTAGAATGCTGATTTCACAAGATTGTGATTGGTTTGGGAAGAAGAGAAGTTGGATCACAGATAGTCTATTAAAATAAAGAACCCTACGCCCAACCTAATTTGTGGATAGGAAATTGAGTGAAAAGGAATCACACAGATTCCCCCTAACGCCCAAGGCGCCTCTCCCTCTTCCTCCTATGGCACAAAATCCACCGTTCTCTCCCTTCCTCTCTACCCACATGTCCAATAAGGAGAGTTTTGGATGTATGTTATGGTTGTGACGATTTCAGACAAAGAAAAGGCGATCAAAAGCTAGAAGGCTGCGCTGCTGTAAGCAAGGTCGACTCTGATGCTTCAAAAGAGTTTTTGAAGATCCTCCAGATCAGATCCAGATCTATTGTCTGAAATAATGATAGGAAGAAGAGAATCTGCTACGATCGAGCCGAGTGGATATCGGTAGATGCCAGCACTTACGTGGCTAGATCAGAAACCTTCCGCGCATAAGAATCATAATGGAATAATAGGAGTTAACCCATGACAAAGGAAATAAATATAATTTATATCTAGATTTTTATTTTATTTCTAAAATAAAAAATTTAGATTTAAATATCTTAGATCTGGATCTAGATTAAATTTTTTTTTTTTTTTGAAAATATATCTCTGGATCATGATCAGATTGACGACAACCTGAATCCAAAAGAAATCAGATGTGCCCTTTCGAACCTAAGTATCAAGAGCCAGGTCTAAAAAGTATTGAGAATGTAATTTAAATTATTTAATTAGAAAATAAATAATTTTAGATGTCCATGAGATGTGATCAGATCTGAAATCTGAAAAAAAATTAAAATAAAGGGGTAAATTTGAATCTAAGATTAGTGAAAATATGCATGACTAGTTCTAAAAATAGAATAGTTCCATAGGAAATAGTCCTTGGATATTATTTGAATTAATCTGATTAAATCATATTTAAATCTATTATAATTACTATTTTTGATATAAAAGGTTATAAATAATATATAAAAATAGTAAATAAAATTATTTTAATTTTAATATCACATGATGAGATAATGATTGATGTATGTCTAGACTAGTTGTAGAATAGGTCCTTCGTACATAAATTTATCTAGATATAAAATTTATTTGAATTATGATCAGATAAAATAATTTTTAAGATTTGGATAAAACTGAAAATATCAATGATTCGATACTATGAGATGTAATGCAAAAATTGATGTTAGATCGATTGTATATAGAGAATATTATATGATATAGATTCTAACTGTTTTGTAGCTTGCATGTTCCTGATTGCGTCTTTTTGGCCGGTCGAATCAGAAGAAGGAAGATTTAAAAGCCCTTCATCTTATCTTTCATTCCGATGGGATGTTCTTATGATTGTGAGGGATGCTGCATGTGTTTCCGTTCAGAAACTCAAGACTTATCTTCTGCAAAACCCTGATGTCCTGAAACCCAGGATTTAATTGTACATATTTAACCTACTTAATTAAAATTAAGATTATGGGAATATCAATTAGGTCTAAATTGAGAAATTTAAGATCGAAGACAATTTTCATAATACTCGTTCGGGCTTGGGTAAGCTCAATTAGGTCTAAGGCGTGGTCATATTACTCGAATCGGGTGGTAATGGAATCCAACAGCTTCGCTAGAATTGAACCACTAATAGGATTAAGTCTGGGTCAAGATCGAGTCAGATAAAGCACCTACATAGGGGCTCGGAGGTTTAGAGTCGGTATTGTAGGCGAACCCAATGGTTCTGGCCAATAATTGGGTGTGTCTAAGGTAGTTTGGTACAATTAACGACCGACTGGGTTTTAATTGGAAGCTAACGTGATTTGATAGAGCTGTTCGTTTGACCGAGATTAATGGCATCTTTCCTTCACCCGATCTTACTTACCTGGCTATATCTGTTGACAGATCATTTATATGAGTTTCTGCCACTCGAGAAGGTTGGTCCAATAATCCAGCTAAACCCATGCCATAGGTTAGTCATAAATGTTATGACTATACAAGGTGAGTTAATGAAACTTGAATCAAATCTTTCCTAAGAAAGATTAGTCTTGAGATCTTCCCCACCATTAGATGAATGTAATGGCCGTTCTCTGGTAGTGGAGGTTGAGTTGGGTTTGATGGTTTACTCTAGTTAGATGGACGCAGTGGACTCGAGTTGCACAGAAAGATCGCAACCATGTCTAAATTAGGCATTGGATGCTATGGGGCCTGGAGGATGATATGTGGGCTCAATATTCTGGATACAGGGTAAAAACTCAAATTGGAACCAGGTCTAATGGCAAAGGTGTTGTGTCGGTTACGTGACTAAGGAGTGGTATCTGCAAATTTCGGATTGCGGGGTTACAGGGGTGATGTTATGATTCGATTGGTAAGATAGGGGAACTCAACGTTGTATGGCACAGACGGAGGTGCATGATATCCAGCTGAAATCATTGAACAATGAGTTGTTCACTTCATTGGCTTAACCAATCACCAATAACTGTTGGTGAGGTGATGAGTCAGTTTGGTTGAGAACCGCCACCACCCACTAGAAATCATTTAACTCATGGAGATTTTTTGCATTCCTATAGAGAAGGTAGTGTGGGATCTAAGAAAATAGTGGGAGCTAATTGTGTTAAAAATATAAAATTTTCTAATAAATTGGTCAAATCATTAATTACATATCTTAAAATAGAAATCTTTGAACTTCTCGTACAGAAAAAAATATCTACCTCCAAGTTCTTTGCACATATCCATGAGACATCACATAGACGATCGGATCCAATTACAAGGTTGGCTCGGAACTATAAAATATGTTTTGGCGTTTCGAGAAGTTAACCCATTATCTGGACACAAGGAACCTTCACCAATTACCAGGCCCGTTCATCTATTGAACAGAAGAAGCGTCTTTTGAAAAAATATGAATAGCCATGAAGATAAAAGGGGGGCCCACAGGATATTACATGTTGGGCTCGGAGGTCCTGAAGAGCGCCGAGACCACGAATGGAGAGGATACGGGACTGCTCGCAAATGTTGGCTCACCGCAGAGTATGTGTTGGTAAACAATGAGTCCGTGCAGCCCAAATTCAGTCACGAAATGACTTTGAAGGTAAGATGGCGCGAATGGGCGAGTCAGTCCAAGATCACTATCACATATGATCAGAGACAATGGAGAGGGGCTTGAGAAAGCTCGGTTGAAGTATTAGACTTGAACCTGCAGAATTAATTATTTCTGGCAATCCTTTGAAAATGAATAGAAAAAGACAGTCTCGAAAAGCAGAAGTGGAAGGACAAAGATGAAAGAAAAGGCAGAGCCAAAAGATGAAAGCCCTGAGCCAAAGAAAGTATTCCATGCAACAGCCGACGATCATTGGAAGCGAAACTACCCCTACTTCCTAACACCCTGAAGAATAAGAAGGAAGGTCCTTCTGGAGAGTTGATGCTCGTTTAATTGAGTCTAACCTACGATTTCTTTGCAATCCAGCTTGGGTGCTTGACTCAGATTCGTAGTGCTCATCTATGCAACTTCCATGCAGGATCTTTGAGGATAGCAGGGAGGCTGAGGGATGGAGAAATGATCCTACGCGTCGGTAATAGCACAGAGTTGGCTTGCAGTAGCCAGAAAACATATCCTCTTTGATAACCATCTAGTTTAGGGACTTAGTTTTAAAAGAAGAACTGTTATTATGTTCCTGCAGCTAGCAGGGAATTTGATTTTCTTTTCATTGCTTAAGCACAAGAAGGCTATAGTGAATTACCTTCTTTTAAGGACCAGTTGTAATAATTCCTTTATTGAAAAAAAAAATTGCAAGATGAAGTTTTCTTCTTATTAATGGTCTTTATCACTTACATATTGGAAAAATGTTTTACCTATTCTAACTATCGCACATAAAAAACGGTGATATGCAAAATGGAGCCTAGAGGGGATAGTCCAAAACTGAATGAGATATCTATTGGCACCTGGGTATTAGGTCATATAGTAGAAGATAGGGATCAAACAAATTAGAAGAAAAAATGGGACTATCTGAGTCGTATTGACTTTCGAGTCATATCCACTTGTGACATCCTGCCTTCAGCCATAAATGAATCCAATCTCCCTTTGTTGGACATGGGGGAGAGGCCAGCAAGATTCTCCTAGCCCTCTATACATATCTGATGTGTGCGGCCCACTATTGATGTGCTCGACTAGAGGCAATTTTGTCTGACTTCCATATCTTTACACAATGATATCTGTCTAGTATGGATAGTGTTTCGTATTTTGAGATGTAAGTCGCTGAAGCTTGTTAAAACAGTTAAAGGAATATACAAGACATGAAAGTAGAAAACAAAACCTGAAAAAAACCATTAAGGATTCTGTCGATTCGGAGATCTGAGGAGGTGAATGACCTTAGCCAGGAATTCCTAGAACTATCTAAGAAAATGGCATAGTTACTACAATAACTCCACCAAAGAACACCTCAATCTAATGGGGTTTTCAGAATGGATGAAATCGGACCCTTTGGATATGGTTTCGATCCCGAGATGAGGTCTCACAGAACCTGCGCTGATTTTCTTTGGGGACTACTTCATTGTTTGACTCAATTTATCTATGAATAGTGGTCCTTCTAAGAACCATTCCTACCCACACGTA
>QRFJ01005385.1:0-17868 GCA_006176705.1 Cocos nucifera | reverse complement strand
AAAAAAAAAAAAGAGAGAGATCTTCTAAGATACTTGTTTGATCACAAGACCTACCTATAGTGCCCTCGTAGTTGTATATGTTTTTCAATTCAAAATATCATATAAAAGAGACAGTATACAGCATGCAATAGTAAACTACTAAAATTACCTTTTATATTTCAATCTAAATAATTGTGTAATCTCCCAAATAGAAAAATCCAAAGATCATTGGAACCATTTATGTGGAGCAACCAGATAATTTTCTTGAGAATAATGTTTACCCTTTTTTTTTTTTTTGGTTCACAAAGTTGCTTTTGTCATCCAGTTGGCCAAAATTAGCATAGTGGTGTTGTTCAACTGAACCAATTTATATTGCCGATAAAAAACCTGGATTTGGGTTTCTTTGTGTTTATGGTTGATTCTTCAAAAAATTCAGAACTTATTCATGAACATAAAACTTTTCAATTAAGTGATAATAATTTATTTTGGTGGCTGTCTTAACATATATAATCCATCAATTTATCTTCAAAATTCTGGAGCTGTGACCATGAACCTAGAACTACAAATAAAGGCAGGAAATTTTTTGGGCAATGTTACTATCTCTATGCTCACCGCATTGGACAACAATCAAAGAAAAATAGTAGAATTTGATGCATGCTGTAAACACAATTAGCGAGGCCTTACCTTCATTGTGTCTTAGTTCCTACCTTCTCTTATTAGCTCCTCATTCATGACACTTTCTTCTTTTTGAAGAAAGGTGTGTATGTACTTGAAGAAGAAAGAGGAGGAATAGGGAGATTGATCCGAACTGGGGAAGAGAGAACTCGCCATGGATTCAAAGAAAAAAGAGGAGGAAGAGGGATGAAGAAAGTATGATTGTAATATAAACTACTCATATATTTTTCTTTTTTTTTTTATTCTTTCTCTTGTTTTCTTCTCTTCTTCTCTATTGAAATAGGGTACAGGGAAGGGTTCTCTTCTTTTCTTTCTTCTTCCCTTTTGCACATAGGGGAAGGGGTGACCCACCTCCATGGCCATGGTATCTCCAACAGCAAGATGGTTGTAGTTGGGGTTGCTCCGGCGTGTGTGCGGACCAAGATAAGGATGCAACCCAGCGATGGCAACCAGTCCATTGGAGAAAAAAGAAAATAAAAATAGGAAGATGGTTCGGACTCAGTCGGCCATCTCAAAAGCTTGCTTATAGATCGAAAAAGAGGAGAGGAAGGAGATAGGGATTCGTTACCTCAACTCGATGGTCAATTGATGGGATTCACAAAAATACTCTATGGAGCAACCTCTTAATCCGTCGCAACTTTGCCAATTGATTGTTTAAGGATTTGAGGAGACTATCGGGGGTTTATAGTTGCTTTCTACGATATTTTTGGAGTTTGATCGGCCCTAGAATCCTTCTCCTGATCAAATTGGAAGAGGCGATGAACTTGATTGGGAGTGCCTTCTTCTAGCGTGTGATTTTCTTTTACCTGAAATCCCTCCAAAAATTTTCTCCTATGAATCACTCACACCAAAACCAAAACCCTACATTAAGAATTCATCCATAAAATTTTGATACACGTGTCAAACGAGAAATAAATGATCGATGAATGGAGGTTTATTCCTTCATATATATATATATATATATGATTTGCAACTGCTAAAATAACCTGCCACATTTGACATTGATAATGGAAGACTCTCATATCTTAATTAATTTTAGGAATGATAATTTCTACCGATTCAACCCGACCTGACATCGATAATGGGATGACACCCCCGCCCCTCCTCTCCCCAGCACCCCCAGGAATGATAATGGATGACTCTCTCTCTCAAGATGACCCCACAACACCCCACAAGCCCCCCAAGGCGTTTGGCCCCAGCTTCTTCCTCTCTTCTCTCTTTCTCTCTCTCTTCGGATGATCCTTCAAGTCCTCCACCCTCTCTTTCTCTTTTTTCTCTCTCTCTTAGGATAACACCCCTCTACCCTC
Source organism: Cocos nucifera (assembly GCA_006176705.1). Taxonomy (NCBI): domain Eukaryota; kingdom Viridiplantae; phylum Streptophyta; class Magnoliopsida; order Arecales; family Arecaceae; genus Cocos; species Cocos nucifera. The sequence goes on along the minus strand of QRFJ01005385.1, from coordinate 15,907 downwards.
TCGCCCCCCGCCCTCTCTCTCTCTGCATGTGAGGATGACCCTTAGGCCCCCTCCCCTGCCCTACCTTCACCCCCCACCCTCTCTCTCTCTGATTTGGTAATCCAGATTACACATTTGTATATTTTTAAATTGATCTAGATTTGCAGGTAATCCAATTATCTTTGATAAGATGAGTTAGATTACCAAGAGAAGAGATGGCTATCTAGAAATACCAAATATTTGGTAATCAGACAATGATATATATTTAGATAAAAATATCCTTATCAAAAAAGAATATATATGTAAATATAAAATATATATTAGAGATATAATATATAATATATATTATAATAATATAATTTATATTATAAATATAATATATAATTATAATAAATATAATATATATACTAATAATATTAAATTATAAATTTGATTTAAGGATATTTTAGGAATTTCATGTTACATTACTAGTAATCTGATCGTCATTCCAAACATGTCAACTAAGATTTTCAGTAATTTTACTTAATATTATCTATGAGTAACAAATATAGTATTCAATATTAGTGGCAATCTATCTAGATTACAAGTAACTGTTAGAACTATAGGTAATTCTAAATTATCACTATTTGGTATAAATAAAGATCTGGCATCGTAAGGTGGAACTCTCTTTATTAATAATAGATATTGTTGGTCTATTGATACCTTTCATTATGAACTTGCTGCTTCACTCAGTGTTGATAGATGTAGCCGCGTAATTTGGTTTACACCCATTAGCATAAAATTATGATCAGCTCAGTATATTCGAGTTCATTGGAGTAGGTGTGACAAGAATGGCTTCTATAACTTATGGCAACGGCACTAGATTGGACGTCGGCGGCATTTGATGCTCTGCTTGTCAGGGCATTCCCATGTAGCTATGGGCACCTCCCTAGGAGATTAAAGAAACACCCATCAACATCAGATAGCTGGCTCCCATGTTGCCATGGACCGAACAAGCCTTTGACTCCATTCAAAGCAATTCCACTACTTTCTTACCATAATTGGTGGGTAAATGGTGTGAACCTACTCATTGGTGTTATACCTTTTTTTTTTTTGGTAAAAAATCATAGGTCTTCTTTGGGCTCTTTCCTTTCACAAGGCTCTTGAAAGCCCTTACTCATCAAAGCTTCATGCATCAAAACCTCGAGAGGAAGAGAGGTGGCAGCAACAACTCAACGTTATGGCAGAAGCAGTAGCAGTATCAGTTGCCTCCCTCATTTTGAAGATTGTGATCCAGAAGCTAGGCTCTGGCCTATGGAAGGAGATGGGATTGGCGAGCAGTGTCAAGAAAGATGTGGAGCTACAAAGCATGTTAGTATCTATCAGTGATGTGCTCGAGGACACTGAGAATAGATCCATCAATGACAAACCTCTGCATGGCTGGCTAAGGAAGCTCAGAGATGCTGCTTTTGATGCAGATGACGTGGTGGACGAGTTCCAAAAAAGATTGAGGAAAACAATTGCATCATCCCAAAGGTGCGTGATTTTGTTTTCCCTCAACAACTCAATTATATTTCATCATAAGATTGCTCGCAAAGTAAAAGAGATCATAGAGCAATTGGACCAAATTTCAGAAGAGAGATTGAAATACCATTTGAGTGAGAGATCCATACTGGAGAGACCTTTGGATCGAGAGACCTACTTATTTTTAATTGAATATGAAATTTATGGCCGGGATGATGATAAAGATCGAGGTCATAAATTTCTTAGTCCATATGGATACCGATAAGGATGTCTCTGTTCTCCCAATAGTTGGTTTGGGTGGAGTTGGGAAGACCACGCTTGCTCGGTTAATCTACAATGATAGAAGGATAGAGGAACTATTTGAACATCATATGTGGGTTGGGGAGATGAGAAGAGACCCCATAGTAGGTAGAAATAGGGAAGGAGATTGTCCAGAAGGGTTGGTTCAACCATCAGATAATAATATGGATTTAGAGAATATCGGCAATCAGTTTTTCAATAATTTGCTATGGAGGTTCCTTTTTTCAGGATGCAAAAAAGGATTCTGATGGTAACGTGACAGTATGCAAGATGCATGATCTAGTCCATGACCTTGCTTGCTGTGTCATAGGTGATGAGGCCATCATCATGGAGGCGGGCAAGGACACAAGCATTTCGCATTGATATGTCGCTATTCATCAATTGATTTTAATAACGACAAATCATCAAAATGTTTATAGCTCGCCTACAAAACAAAGCAATTGAGATCACTTATATTTTTGCCATGTTTCAGAGTTGTAAACATTAGAGAATTCATCTTCTATGTGGTGTCAAATCTTACTTATTTTCATGTACTGGATCTACAGGGCACAGGACTCAAAAAGTTATCCAGAAGAATAAGCAGGTTAAAGCATCTAAGGTTCCTAGACCTATCAGAAACTTTTATTGAGGCATTACCTAACTTGATTACTTCTCTCTACAACTTGCAAGTGCTGAACCTTTCATTTTGTTGTAATCTCAAAGTTGAACCTTTCATTTTGTTGTAATCTCAAAGAGTTGCCCAAAGACATGAGAAAAATGAGAAATCTCAAATTGATGTTATCATTTGACTCAGATGCCATCCAAGCACTTTACCGCTACTCTCATATTATCCCACTCTCTCTCAAATACAAACCCAAAGCCTATTTCTCCTAGCTTTTTATAGAAGTTCTCAGGTACTTGATTTCAGTTCTTCAAAAGAAAATCTAGTTGGTGTTCCTAATACATGACCAGGTTGATCTTCTTCTTCCATATGTAAATTGTTTTTCTCACGAATAAAACAAAATGCTCAACTACAAGGAACACGGTAAATAAAACTCTAGCAGTGGAACCCAGTATTGCTCCAACACCCATTACCTTCCCTCTAGAAGTTGAAGAATACAGTGTCTATTAGTTGTTCCAGGGATAATCTGAACCCTAACATATAGAATTGAATTATAATGAGTTATTGTAAGCTGATTGTTCATCAATGAGAACAATTGCGATGGTAAGAAACAAAAGCCATCAGAAATATTTTGGCCATACTAAAAAATATCAACTTTGCAAGAGCAATTGCCTGCCTGCAACTCTCTTCATTTTTCAGATTAAGGCAAGCAATGGAAAAAAATAATACCATATTCAATAGCCAACAGCAAAAAGAAATAAGTATCATCCTTGAGAGCCAAGAGCTGGTGATCTTGCAATGATTAGCAAGATAGAGAAATCACAAGGAAGCAAACAAGACTAGGCTGCCTATCATCAATCTATCTAAAATAATTCGAATCTCTATTAATTCCACTAGGGCAGCTGCATTACCCATTATTAGAACAAATTTCATGCTCTCCGTACACTATGGGATCGACACAATTATCTAGGTAAAGTTTCATAATGTCATCCACAACATTCCATCCTATTGTTCCCCATTCATAAACTTTCAAATGCCCGTCTAACTCTAGCCTCATATACTGAACTGATGATGCTGAAGGCAAAGTGATATTTTCATCCAGCACACCTGGTTCAGTAATTGCGAGGCTAATGGCAGCCTCGATCTCCGACAAGTCTACCTATGTGACATTAGTAAAGTTTCATAACGCCATCCACAACATTCCATCCTGTTGTTCTTCATTCATAAAACATAATTGATATACCCCATGATAGGGCCGGAATACCATACTTATACCTTATGGTAGGGCCGAAATATATCCAGTGGTCGGGCTAAAATACCACACTTATATGCTATGGTTGGGCTAGAAACAAAATCACGCTCTTGGAAGTCTGCACATCTTGTTAATTATCACTGAATCGGAAGTCTGCACATCTTGTTAATTATCACTAAATCGGAAGTCTGCACATCTTGTTGCGTAAAAGCATACACACGCTCTTGGATTTGAATTTTTAGATTCTTATCCTTATTTTATTCAGCTTTTAGGATAGGCTATCTCTCAGATCTCTGGGGATACTCATCTATTTTGTGACTTATTTTACCACATTTAAAGTGAGTACCAATGATAGAATTGCATTCATAATCAGCATAAGCTTTACCCCACCTAGAAAATTTGATGCTGTTTGCTGGCGTAGAGCTATCACTCACTAATTTTTATTCGAACCCCTAGTATATTTACTATTCTGCGCTTGAGATTCATTCGACCTACTTCATTTCTTTTGATTTTCTTCTCTTTTAGCATGTTCTTTATTGACTTTTTTTTCAATTTTTAATGCTTTCTTCATCACATCTATATAAGTAGTTAATTTATAAAGCTCCAGTTGCTTTTTAGTTTCTATCCATAGTTTCATCTCAAATTTATGCACTTGATCATGCTCATCCTCGACCAACCTCAGAATAAAGTTTGCAAGCTTTGTAAATTTAGTTTCATATTATACAACTATCATATTTCTTTATTTTAGATAAATAAATTTTTATTTTTTTGTATCATTACACTTCAAGAAAAATACTGATTAGAAAATGCCCTTCAAAATCTCTCCCAGAAGAGTTGCTCCCCATCATATTTATATTTATGTCCAGTTCGTATAGTTAGTTGAACACTTTATCTTACAACAAATAAGTTTCCTAACAAATCTTTTCATCATCGCGGCACTCCAAGATGGCAATCATCATCTCCATCTCCATAATTCAATTATCAGCTTTCATAGATTCGATAGTCCCCATGAAAGCTAATGGAGACAACCATTTAAATTCTATAATATTACTTCACTGATCCTGCTGCTCTCCACGTTCCTGCGGTGGCTATGTTTGTAGTTGCATTTGTCATTATTGTAGTAATTATTGGGGCAACTACTGCTGTGATTGCACCATGCTGACTGATAAGCATCATAAATTCACCAAATATTAATTTATTAATTAATTTATTAATACTTAATTATATATAATATAAATTTTGAGAGCTCATTTTTTTGATCATAATGAAATTTTAAGTAAAAAAGCTAAAACGGAAAAGATATGAATTTTTAAAGAAATAAAATAAATAAAATTTAAATAAAAAAGAAAACGGCTCAGTCGGCTCCGTAAGCCGAGCCACCAAGCCAAGCCAAGCCATCAAAGCCGACTTAGCCATTTAAGCCATCAGCCGGTCTATGATCCATGCGTGGACCACCAGCTCAGTAGAAATCGACGAATCACAGCATGACATCTGGCGGACCTGGACCCTTAAAGGGTGCACAGAAATTTATCGCGGCTCATAGGGCAATTTGGTCTTTTCACTTGCCAACAGAGGTGCTGATTGGCTATGGTGTCCGGTGCGGCCGGTCCACACAGTTCATGGGAATAGTAATTGCACGATCGGATGGCTGCGATTGATTGTGGTCAAGATCGAACGGCGGTGGTGATTTCCAGGTTTGATTCAAATTCTATCAGGGATCTAGCACGATCTGATGCGATCCAAGGGCCAGAAATCCAAGAGTTGAAGATCCAACGATCCAGAATGCTCCCGGCGGTGATCAAGACTCCCGACACATGATTTGCAGCCAGATTTCCTCCATCAACGCGCGATCGGATGGCCAGAATTTAATCCGACCTGATCTGGGCTGATATGCATCCGATTTTGATGATTTTTGGACCGTTGGATTCCTATTGAATGGCCAGATTTTACCAAACTTACCAGAGTCATATCAGAGCTATTTTGATTCAAATTTTATTCAAATTTCTTTATATTTTGATGATTACAAAGGCTATTAGTCCCATATTGCCTTTAGAAAAAAATATCCAGCCCTCCTAGCTCTATAAAAAGGACCCCAGGCCATCAGAAATCAACATCTTCGATCAAGGTGAAGCTTTGGTATAGGGCGAAGCCATAGGCTATGGGTTAAAGGCTGCTTCGAAGCAATGGGTGCCGAGAAGAAGAGCCGGGCTTCTACACCATCTTTCTACCAATGCCGATCTAAAATCAGAGATCAGGCTATTTTATTTTATTTTTTTTTCTTTTTAAATTTCATGTATTTAAATTCTAAAATTTTAATTAATAAAAATTTTATTTTTGCACTTTAATTTCTTGCTTTATATTTTTATTGCAATTTAATTTCTATACTTTAATTATTATTTTTTATTTTATTGCAAGTTGATGCTAAGATCTAATTAGTAGATCTTAGTACCAAGTTTAAATTTCTGCATCTTTTAATTTTTATTTTTAATCTTCCAACTTCACTCTTGATTCCAAAACTCAAATCATTTTTTTTATTAAAAAAATCAAAGATTTCAAATCTAAAATACTACCTTCCCTGTGGATTCGATCCGATTCACTGCTATCTACGCATTTTCAATGATTTTAAGAAGTCGGATTAAACTGATAAACATAGTGTCTTAACGACAACATCGCATTCCTATCAAGTTTTTGGCGTCATTATCGAGGATTATTTTTGATTTTTGATTTTGATTTTTTTGATTTATTAAAAATAATTCCTGCAAACATATCAAGTTTTTAGCACCATTGTCGAAGAAGGCACGGACATTAAATTTTTGATCTCTTTGATTTTTCTATAAATAAATGTAAATAAAATTTTTATTTTCTTATAAATATTGCTTGCTAATTTTTTTATTATTTTATAGAAAAAGAGATTAAAGAACAAAAAGAATCAGGAGTTTTGCTTGGTGATTCTAACCCTAGTACTCTTTCCTTTTTATTTATTTATTTATTTATTTTATTTTTAAATTAATTTAAAAAATATTCATTTAAACCTAATTAAAAGCCTCATGATAAGATTAGAAATCCTAACTATTTAGAGCATGCATCATATTAGTTTTATTTTTATTTTTATTTTTTTTGATGATTGCTGGAGGCAAGGTAAGCCTTTCAGAATATAATTAGTTACATGCATCTAGTTTAAATTGCATAGAACCCTTTGATTGAATTTTTTTTGCATATCATATTAAATCAAATTAAGGGCACAACCCAATTAAATAAGATAAGGTGGGGATTTGATCACCCTTTCTTAGCCCACAAACAATCCAACCAGCATCCTACATTGACCTAAGCCTTTAATTTTAAAATCAATTAGACATCAACCCTAGGAACTCGAGCTCAATAGGACAAGAAAACCTAAGAGTTGAACCGGGTTAGGATAAGTCAATTTGACTGGTGTCTAGGAAAGTGGTTCAGGGACGACTGGGCCCGAAGGAAGGTGGTTTCTAATTGGTTCCGTTCGCTTACCTGGCCAAGCACAATTGGTGTCTAAGGCAAGCAACGGGGGGACTCCCACCGACCTTACACTTACCTGGCTAGTTGATTGGCTAATCCTACACTTGGAGGGCTTGAAGGTGACCTTGGCAGTTAGGAGCTGTCTAGATCTAGGACAACCTTTAGTCAGGATTGATTGACCAACTTGATTGCTAACCAACATATTAAATCTAATTAAACCTAATTCTTCTCTTTCTTCTTAGTTCTAGGACTCCTTAGGACCTCTTCTTTAGAACTCTTCTTTCTTTCTTCTCCTTACTCCTCTAAAAATAAAATAAAATAAAATAAAATAAAAATTAAACTAACTAAAAAATATTAAAAATGATAATTAAATTAAATTAAATTAAAATTAACAAATAAAATAATTAAAAAAATAATTTTTAATATAATAAAATAATAATAATAAAAAAATAAAAAAAATAAAAAAAAAATCTAAAATTTTTTTTTAAACTGCACATTTGGGTTGCACTAATACATGCACGGTAGGAAATCATTTTTTTTGATTTAGTTGAATTTAATTGAATGGTTGATTCATATTAAACCTAATAATCAAATGGCTAATATGAACCTAATAGTCCAAAAATTAGATAAAGTTGATCTTCTTGCTCAGAAATTAGATCAACTCCTAATCCTAGGTCAACAATCTCCTGTACAATTCACATCATCTTCTAATTATTAGGAGATTTGTTCAATCTGTGCTAGCCCAACCCATCATGTGAGTGAATGTCCTATGACTGCACAGTTTTCATCTTTTATCCAAGAGCAAGTCCAAGCTGCTAAAGGCTACTCCAAATCGGTTAATGATCCATTTTCAAATTCATATACTCTAGATTGGAGCAACCACCATAATTTTTCTTGGACATCTCAACAGACTCAAGCTCAGACCCAAATTTCACCTATGCAAAATTATCAAAATAGATCCCAATGCCAAAACTATGCCTATAATAATGGCCAGCCTAGTCAGTTTACTCAGCCACCACATCATAATCAGCCCTCATACCCACCTCCTCAATAGACCAATCTAGCCGATGATAGATTTAACCAACTTCAACAATTGATTCTGAACTCAACAACAATCTATCGCTAAGCTAGAAGCTCAAATTAGATAATTAGTTGAGTCTAACATGAGGAGAGAAGTAGATCAACTACCGAACCTACCAATTTCAAACAACCCATCTATTGTCCACCAATCACCTGGACCAAGTTATCAATTTAATGTCTCACCTAAGAATCCCCAATTTGAGAATACCAAAGTAATTCCTGAACTTAAAAGCTATAGGATTCTTATGGACCCATACCAAGATCAGGTGAGAGAGGCTAGTACTGATGCTAGCCAAAATAAAAATTTAGAGGAATTGGTTAGTACTGAGACTAACCATATAGAAGAACCCAAGCCAGAAATTAGTACTGATGCTAGTTCTAGTTTAAATGAGATAGAAATAGGGAAAAAGAGAATAGATGATTTACCCGAGACTTATAAACCTAATTTCCTATTCCCTTCAACCTTAGAAGCTGGTTCTTCTTATAAAAATCAAGAGGCATGTAATGAAATATCAATGGAGTTGTTTAAGCAAGATCACATTAATTTACCTTCCAGAATTAAAACCGCCTTTAGTCACCATTCCAGCATCCCATTGAATCAAACTTAACTCCTAATACAAAACTCCATTCATGAGCATTTTAGAAAAAAAAATAGAAGAAATTCTTAATAAACATGGGTCTGAGAATGGAATCATAAATTATATCCCTAAAATTAATAAAGATTATATCAATAATGGGATTATAAATCAACTTTCTGAGATTGGCAATCCAAAACCATTGGAATTTGTCAATCCAATATTCGACACAGGATAGTAAGCTACATTATGTCTGGCTGAAGATGGTAAACTTAGCGCTTGTTGGGAGGCAACCCAATATTTAGTTTTTATCTAATTTATCTTTTTAGTTTATTTTTTTTTAGGATAATTTGAATAAGTTGGAGGGAGAGCTAAAATTTTCAAAGGCATGTGCTGGACCAAAAATATACTGAGTTAGGTATATTCTTTCATGTTCTTTATTACATCCTTTATTTTTTTCTTCTCCATTGAGGACAATGTCGATTAAGTTGGGGGGAGAGAAAAAAATAAAAAATTTTAAAATTTTAAGTCCTCAAAAAAGTTAGTATTTAGTATTTAGACACCTGATTATGCTTAAGAATCGAATTAAACTAAGCATTTTTAAAAGAAAATTGATGCACAGATCAGAGAATCTGTGAGATATTGAGGAATCAAGTATTAAGAAAATTCAATAAAGAGTTAAGTCTAGAATATAAAAAATTTTTTCCTTGGAGCATTTCTAATTATTTCTACTAGCATCAAAGAAAAGTCTACTTTTTATAGGCTTGTGTAGGGTAACTATACGTTTCTTCATATAAAAAATTTATTTTAATAAAATAGTTTCCAAGTACTTCTCACTGAGTAACCGGGCCTCTTTGCCTAAGCAAGCATTGAGTTTCACGTCAAAAGGTGGGAAGGGCAAAGAAGCTCGTTGTAAAGCTAGTCTTAACTCGTAGCCTATTTGATTCGAGCTAGTAAGCCCGAGGGGTATTCTATACCTAGTGCCCTAAAGCCAACTGGTTTGGGAGTCATTGGCCCAAGACTCGCTACATGGATCAAATAGAAAGCTTAAGGAGTTAAGACACTCAATAGTGGTACAACGTTAAAAAAAAAAAAAAAAAACATTGGTTTTCCACCAAGTAACCGGGTCCCGTTGCCTAAGTAAGCAATGATATTCGCATCAAAAAGTGGGCAATGTAAAAATAAAAATTAATAAATGAAGGATGGAAGTAGCAATACACCTGCCTATATGAAAGTTTAGACAAATCAGAGATAAAGGTAGGATAATTTAGAAAAAGTTCTAAAAAATTTAATGTTCTTTACTTAATTTTTCTATTGATAAGTATTAATACCCCAATGATATATCTCATTTAAGCTCTACTGAATATCAATGGCCATTTTGAAAATTGCTTAGGTAAAATTCGAAACTCTAAAGTTAAAAGGTATTTAAAACTAAATTCTTTCTTTACTCGAGGACGAGCAAAGCTTAAGTTGGGGGTGTGATAAGCATCATAAATTCACCAATAAAAGTATTAATTTATTAATTAATTTATATTAATTTTTAAGAATTATTAATCAATTTATATATAATTTTTAAAAAAAATTATTTTTATTAATTAAAAAATTAATTAAAAAAATAATAAAAATTAAAAAATAAAATTTTATCATCAATGGAAAGAGCTCATTTTTTTGATCATAATAAAATAAATTTTAAGTAAAATGGAGCTAAAATGGAAAAGATATGAATTTTTAAAGAAATAAAATAATTAAAATTTAAATAAAAAAGAAAATGGCTCAGTCGGCTCCGTAAGCTGAGCCACCAAACCAAGCCAAGCCATCAAAGCTGACTCAGCCATTGAAGCCATCAGTCGATCCACGATCCAGGCGTGGACCGCCAGCTCAGCAGAAACCGACGAATCACAGAGTGCCACGTGGCGGACCTAGACCCTTAAAGGGTCCACAGAAATTTATCATGGCTCATAGGGCAATTTGGTCTTTTCACTTGGTAACCGAGGCACTGATTGGCTGTGGTGTGTGGCCACGTGGTCCATGGGTATAGTAATTGCACGATCGGATGGCTGCGGTTGATTGCGATCAAGATCGGACGGCGGTGGTGATTTCCAGGTTTGATTCAAATTCTATCAGCGATCTGATGCGATCCGATGGCCAAAAAACCAAGAGATGAAGATCCAACGGTCCAGAATGCTCTCAATGGTGATCAAGACTCCCGATGCATGATTTGCGGCCAGATTTCCTCCATCAACGCATGATCGGACGGCCAGAATTTAATCCGACCTGATCTGGGCTGATATGCATCCGATTTTGATGATTTTTGGACCGTTGGATTCCTATTGAATGGCCAGATTTTACCAGACTTACCAGAAGTCATATCAGAAGCTATTTTGATTCAAATTTTATTCAAATTTCTTTATATTTTGATGATTACAAAGGCTATTAGTCCCATATTGCCTTTAGAAAAAAATATCCAGCCCTCCTAGCTCTATAAAAAGGACCCCAGGCCATCAGAAATCAACATCTCCGATCAAGGTGAAGCTTTGGTACAGGGCGAAGCCAGGCTATGGGTTAAAGGCTGCTTCGAAGCAATGGGTGCCGAGAAGAAGAGCCGAGGCTTCTACACCATCTTTCTGCCAATGCCGATCCAAGATCAGAGATCAGGCTATTTTATTTTATTTTCTTTTCTTTTTAAATTTTATGTATTTAAATTCTAAAATTTTAATTAATAAAAATTTTATTTTTGCACTTTAATTTCTTACTTTTTATTTTTATTGTAATTTAATTTCTATACTTTAATTATTATTTTTTATTTTATTGCAAGTAGATGCTAAGATCTAATTAGTAGATCTTAGTACCAAGTTTAAATTTCTGCATCTTTTAATTTTTATTTTTAATCTTTACTTCACTTTATTCCAAAACTCTCTTTTTTTTTTAAAAATCAAAGATTTCAAATCTAAAATACCTTCCCTATGGATTCGACCGACTCACTGCTATCTACGCATTTTAATGATTTTAAGAAGTCGGATGAAACAGTGTTTGAACCCTACCTGACTAATATCTTCCTTATTCGGGCCATAATTGATTCTTGTTGCTCCATCTATATATTCCTAATAGGATCAATGACTCTTTTCTGCTGACGGAAAACCACCAACCTACTGAGGAGGATTGCAATTCTGATTGGTTTGATATATTTTTAGCAGTACGTCGAGCAGATTTTTTTATCCGACATGGAGTCATCTTAATCTTGTATGAACAACGAGCTTCCCAAAATTCTTTTACAAATTTGAATATCTAAAATCATACTTTTATCAAATTTTAATCATGATTATTTTCAAAATAAAATCCTAAATTCTAAAATCCTTATAGCTGACATCGAAATGGATCGATTTAGGACATTCAATTGATCAACCATAAATCAAGGATCATGCTAGGGTGGTAGGATGCAATTGATGATGAAATCTAATAATGATAGGCTTGATCAAGGTGAGGGCTGGCTATTCAATAGTCAAAAGTCAGGATCCTTTCATCAAGGTCTATTAAGATTGTTGAATGTTTTTTCTATGATTTAAAAAAGTCTAAAAGAAAAACATAATCTTGAGGGAGACACTTTTAGTGGTAGAAACTTATAGAGAGAGAAAGTATGACTTTCTAGAGATAAACTAGAAAGAGAAAGCAGAGAGTGGAAGATAAGAAGAAGAGGGAAGAGAGAGAAACTCTCTCTATCCATTTTTTCTATTATTTTTCTTTATTTTTTTACTTTCTTTCTATCTTTTTCTTCTTTTCCTCTCGTTCTCTCTCTCTTTCTTTGGTCCTATGGTGAAATATGGGATTACTTCATTTATTTTTGGATTAGGGGAGCACCGTCAAAATAGCTTTCACTCGGTAGTGATTGGGGCTGTGATGATGTAGTTAAAAGATCCAGACTGACAGTCTAAGATGACTATCGGTACTAGATAAATCAACAAACGAATGGGCAGAAGCCAGGGTAAAATAAAGATTAGGATTTCTATGAAAAATCCGGTGATTGCCCACCAAAAATCAAGGTTCATGGCCTAAGGAGGATGGCAAACCAAATAATCTTAAAAATTAGAGGATCCTACTTAGGTTCCGAATGATGGTTGGCCCGTGCTTTCAATGAACACGATGAAGCACCTTCCGAGAGAAGAAAAGGAGAGAACTCTAATGAACCTCCAGCTTGGGCCTCGATTTTTTATGGAAAGAAGAGGGAAGCCCTCTTCTCTTAAAATTGGGCTAGAGGGGAGGAGTTAAACTCCTCCCAATGGTTGTATTCGACTCTGATCAAGAGTTGATTGGTGAAGGAAGAGAACTCCAATGGGAGTTCAACTCTTTCGCCCAGCACGTGCACAGCATGTGCTGGCCCTCTTTTTTTTTTAGTACTCTAAAATTCATGATAAATTCTTTTTGGGTTGTTTCTTATTTTTATGGCTGGATCAGGCCCAAGTTGTTTTGGCTTGGGTGTCATATTCTCTTTTCTAAAATGAAATTTCATCATCAAAATTTTTCTTGCCCAGTCTTCAAAAATTTAGGGTTACTTCTTTCTCAGATCATAATCATCCTATAATTTCATGATCAAGTCTTTCATTACGATATCCCTTGAATCAAATTATTATTCTGATCAGCTTGAAAAAAATTCAGACCATAATGCTTTCGATGTGCACTCTGATTCAAATCCATCAATATACTTATCTCAAATCTAAGTTTCTAAGTTATGTCAAAATTAATATTAGTTATCATCCCAATGCCCCTAGTGCCTTCCTACTAACACTGATGTTTGATTTTGTGTCATGATTTTTTCATATATGCTCTGATATCATATTAATTATCACACACATCCATCCGAGATCATGAATCAAGAGTTCATGTTAACCACCCATGATTGTGGAGAATACTCTCTATAAGCAAGCAAGTTATCCCAACATGATATCATATGCATCACAAAGAAGATAATTTGAATAACTAAAAGTTAAAATTTAATTAACTAACAAATCCAACTAAAAAATAACATTCAAAAGTCCAACATCCATTGAATCTCAAATAATAGTCCTATAAATTATAATAATAAATCCAAATCTAAACTATGTTGATATTGTCAAAACTTATTTCTAATTTTCAAAGTAGTACCCACATCCATAACTAAGCATTTAAATCTGAAAAAAAAAAAAAATAATGAGATTGATATCCCAATAAGCATTAAATATCTTAAATAGATAATTCAAGTGATAACAAAGGATGCGATAGTCAAAATATAATTAATCATTAGTCGGTACGCAAACATGATCAAATTTTATTTTTAAAACATAAATTCAAAAATATTAGTATCCATCAAATTTTCATGCACATAATCACATATATACATATGAAATCAATAATATAGATAGAGGCCTCAATGGCTCGATGCACGAACTATCAAATGAACTATATATCTAATGGTTAGATAGGAACCTCAATGGATTAAAGATCGATGCTGTGAACCATCTTGATGATCCTTCAGTTCACTTTTGTCCAATCTAACACTTCCAAAGCATTGGGGATAGCAATAAGCTCCTCACATATGATTCTTATTTCATAACTAGAGAAATCAATTTTATGAGCACTTAGTGAGAGGTTGTTGTTTCAAATCTAGCCAAATTGGTATATGTATTGCAAGCATCAATGCTTTTAATTGTTTCATTCACATGAAGCAAAGGTGTCTAAATATTTTTTCAATGTAATCATTGTTTATGGATGTATAACGTCTATCAATGGTATGCTCACAATTTCTAACTAGAGTCAAATTGATAGTTCTTATGTTTTTTAAAAAGATGTTTGTTAGCTAACGCTTTAGATAAGAGGTTATTTAGAGGGATGTTTCTTAATTTACGTGATCTTATAAAGAAAGGCTTAACTTGACGAGACATGATGAAAGAACTTTGACTTAAGACTTGGTTCACCAAAAAGGGGGTAGGCACATGCCTCACTACTTTAGCCATGATATCTATCCTACCATCATAAATTATAACTTTTAAAATATAAAATCAGTGAAAAGCAAGACATCGCCATAAAGATTATTAAGTTATACATGCCATTCGAGTGTATGTTTCTTTAAGAATAGTCTTCCACAGAAATTGCAATAATCTTTAAAATCATTTATTTTTTTCAAAATAATTTTCTTCACGACTTAGTTACAATAGATATTAAGAGCCCAAGATCACAGAAAAAGATTAATTCATTCCTTCTTATTACATTGATGGTATTAAAATTATCCTTGTTTCCTTTCCCATCACCAAATTCCCATTATTCAACTTTTGAAGGGTGCCTATCAAAACATTTAATGGATCCAATTATTCTCAGATATGTTAGAGAATAATGCTCCCAAGTCACTTAATCCAGCGGTATTAATTAAGATGCCATGAAAAAATTGAACAAAACAAAATGTTACCATCCTATTAAGATATAAGAAAACTTTGGTAAAATAACTCAATAAATAATGCCTAATGGCAATTAAAGAAAACAAAACCCTCTTTAGACAACTGTTATTACTCAATAAAAGAATTTTTTGGACAAATATAAATTCGAACCCCTAGACATATTCTTAGACAAGATCAAGAAATTTGATATGGCTTCCTCTTCCTCTTCCAATGCAATAAAATTTTTATGGCATCATAGTTCTTGCTATGTTCTTTGCTTACAGTATGTTTTTTTTTTTCTATTTCAATATAGAAAATTGAAAAAATAGTAGACATGAAGGACTTAAAATGCATCATTTCTTTTTGTTTAATATTTCATGTAGCACACCTCAGTTTTTTAGATTTTCTAAATATTTGTTCATGCAAGAATAAATATACATGCTAATCAAAAATTTTATTTTTGTTGTCACAGCATAAGCAAGATATTATTTTATTGCATTATGTGACGTAGAAACAAAGTTGAATGGATCCTGCCATAGGCTTTGGGATATGAAAAAGGACAATGTGTGGCACCACTTTATGAACTTTGTTGCTGTATATATTAAATATTGATCAATTTTGGATTAAAAAAAAATCCATACCACACTTTATTTCACCCATCATTTCCTACTTGATGGTGAGTTATATATATAATTAATGTATTACAATCGTCAATCTCTCTCTT
>QRFJ01005384.1:0-13004 GCA_006176705.1 Cocos nucifera | reverse complement strand
CAAAAACTTGATGCGTGCTAATTTATAGCTATGGCAAGTGCACCAGTCGATCAAGTAATAAAGTGAATGAGTAGAGTATCGTCCCTAGAGGATTGGAAAAATAAGTACTGAAAAGCTCTTTCCTATGCTTTATTTAGAAGATCGATTTATGAGAATAAGAAATTAAAGAAAAAATAAAAAAATAATTAAAAGTTTTTAATTAAATAGAGAGAGTGTAAATTATTAGGGTTTTAAACTTCAAGAGCAATGGATTACTAAGGCAATCGGTTCACCAACTCAGTCAATACAATATTCAGATTTTTAGATTAATTTTATTTCATGTGACGGTGGAGTCTCCTAATTTATTCACTATCCTTTGGTCCAGGCATAGCAAAACTATTAATATTTATTAATTATCCTTTGGTCCAGGTGTAATTTAAATAAATATTAATGCATTAAGTTTTGTGAAACCCTCTAATTAAAATACGCTGCGTCCAAAGCGCACTAAAATTCTGCATGCATATGAATTCTAATTTGATTCATAATACAAGGTATATAATCAAGAAGCAATTAACATAGATGTACTTGGTCCGTAACATCTATGTTCATCAGATCAATTAGAAGATGGCCAGTAATCTAAAAGCATTAAGATCAGATTTATATACTCCTCATGAATAAAATTTAAAAATAAATCATACTGAATATTGCATCAAAAGAGTGGCTACACCTTAGCCTTAGTAAAATAAAATTTAGTTCATGATAACAAATTCAAAAATAGCAAATAAAATAAAAAGCATGGAGAAATTAGACTGTTTGATTGCTGAAATTGATTGTCTGCTGCTCTTGATGTGGAGAACTTGGTGAAGAAGAAGAGGCTCCTTGATGTCTTGATCGTCGAAGAAAAATCAAAAAAACCCTTTTTGATTTTCTCACAAATCACTTTTTTTATCTCTCTCCTCTCTCTTTCTCTCTCCTCTCTCTTTCTCTCTCTCTTTCTCCCGTCTCTCTCTTTGTCTCTCTCTAATTCTTTTTTTTTCTCACAGCAACCCTAGGTTTTTTATAGATAAAGAGTTTGATTTCCCCCCAAAATCCATCAAAAACTAGGTTTAAGACTCCCAAAACAACTCAAATTAAGATCTAGATAATTCTGGCCGTTAGATGTTGATCAAACGGTCCAAAAACCACTCAAAAAGCCCTTAAAATAACCCAGATCAAGTCGGATTTAATATCAGCCGTTGGATCAACCGTTGGATCAAATCTGGGCCATCCGATCGCATTGAAAGAAGCCTTCAGATCTTTAGTTTTAACGTCGGAATGAATCTCGAGCCGTTGGATCTCGATCGGGAGCTGCGGATGCCATCCATCAGTGCCTTCTTTTCGACCGTCCGATCAAGCTTTCAGTGAAAACCGCCCGTTGGATCAGCCAAAATTCCCAAATTGCCCTCCATGGACCATGCGCGAGCCCGGTGTTGCATGGACCGCCGCATTCTTCAACCAATCAGCACGCTCTTTATGCTGTGAAATTCCTAAATTACCCTTCAGATGGTCCACCGTGCGCCGCGAAAAATGCTGACGTCAGCGTTGCGTCGGCGATTTTTTTTTTTTTTTTAAAATTCGATTCTGGGCTTGTTTGAAGTCCGTTTTTCCTAAAATTTTTTTCATTAGAACCAAAAAAATAAGATCTTCACATTGGTAGCCTTCTTTCCTTCATAAGATTAATAAAAATATCAATTTCTAACAAAATAGCTTAATTTATTTTATAATTTAATACTTTTATTAGTATATTTTTATCACTTATCAGTATGGGTTAGCCTAAAAAAGTTTTTTAGAATTGAGTCATATTGGCTTAGGATTTATATATATACTTTGTATATATAATGTTTATAGACAAGAGTAGTAGAAATCCTTTTTCTTCCTGAAATCCTATTGTCTTCTCCTCTCTCTCTCTCTTAGCCCCGCCCATCTCATGGTGTCTATTCATCAGTGCTACTACTTTCTTCTGGTAGAAAGTCTTTGGTTGCTAGTTTCAAGTCTTTTAAACTCTAGGGAATCGATCTTACAATTGGTATAAAAGCTCAGATCATGTGGAGAAAGAAAAAGAATATAGATGGAAGAGATCTATGGAGGCTAAAATTTCAGCAGGATCCTATCAAGGTATTTCTCATCTATCTTGGTGATTTTGCTATTGTGTGACTTGGATCTAGTCATGGAAAGTAGCATAAAGATAGATTTTGAGAAGTTTAATGGAAAATGAGGCTTTTTCATGTAGAAAATTTGCATAGAGGATCTTCTTGTGTAGCATAAATTAGATCAAGCATTGAAGAATGGGCCAGAAGGGATCACAGATTGATAATGGATGTCGATGGAGAAACGAGCATGTTCAATAATTAGAGGGTGTTTGGCAGACTTGGCCCTTTATTCAATGTTGGAAGAAAAAATTTTTAAAGGACTTTGGTCAAAGTTGTATGATCTTTACATAAAAAAGAATATATGTAACAAACTTATATTGAAGAAGAGACTGTATAGCCTTCTTATGGTTGAAGGTGGAGATGTCCTCAGTCACATACAATTGTTTGATCAAGTGAGCATTGAATTGCTGAATATTGGGATGAAGATGGAGGACAAAGACAAGTCATTGTTGTTACTTTGTTCGCTGCCTCCTTTCTTTAATCTGCTGGTCATGACACTACCCTATGGAAAAGAGATACTGTACTATCAAGATATTGTCTCGATGCTATGCACGAACAAATGAGCAGAGAGAGAAGATGACCAAGAATGGCATTCTCTAGAAGGGTTTGACTATAGAGAAGAGATCTAGAAGAGAAAGGATAAGGGAAAAATCAAGGGAATGATCAAAGTCCCAAAAAGGTAGAAAACTGATGAAGTATTACAAGTGCAACGAGATCGGCCATTTTTGGCATGATTGCCCATTGTTGAAGAACCAAAAAGGAGAAAATGGAGGATTTGATTCTTTGAGTATAGTTGCTGATCAGGAGGTAGAGGATGATCTCTTGATGGTGTCGGATGGTCATAGGCAAAGCATAGATGTTTGGATCCTAGATTCAGCCTGTACGCATCACTACACCCAAAATTGGTCTTGGTTTTCTACGTATACTAAGATCGATGAAGGAAGTGTGACGCTTAAGGATGATCACCCTTGCAAGATCATTGGTATTAGGATAATTAGGTTGAGGATGTTTGACAAGATGGTGCAATCTCTTAAGAACGTGAAGCATATCCTGGAGCTGAAGAAGAACTTGAAGGAAAAATCTTGATTTCTCGGATCAGGTTCGTTCAGATTTGATCGGATCAAGAGAGATATTTCAAAAATTTCTCTCATGTATCCAAATCAAATCTAAGATATTTTAAACCTAATTTTATAGATCTAATAAATAAAAATAAAAATAAATTAAATCTGATTTAATTTATACCTTAATGCTGGGTAATCATATTACCCTTTGATGATCCTACTGATTGCTTGAGGTTCTGGATCTAGCCATGCAAGCGTCTGGCCTCTATCGATATCTACTCAGATTGGATCTAGAGATCTTCTCCTTATTTATCACCTCTTCATAAATTAGATCTGGATCTGATTTGGAGGATCTTCAAAACTTCTTCCTAAGATCTGCAGTCATCTCTACAGCAGTGCTGCCTTCTTCCATTCTCGTCAGCTTTTTCTTGCCTGGATCGCACCAAACTGAAGCCCAACTTCCCTTAGGCATGGAGAGGAGAGAGACGATCAGAAGATGGCATGGAGGAGGAAGAGGAACAGCCTTGGGGCATGGGCTAAGAGAGAACCCTTTTAAAGTTGGGTGCAAACAGGATTTATATAGACCCTGCTGTGCCATACAGTGCCACATCATCCCAACCAATCACATTGCTTCATGCAATCAAATCTAAATCTGATTGATGGGATGACATCACCTGATCCAATTAGATGAGATCCCCACTAATTCATCTTTAGATGGTGCCTAAGACTAGTCAAAGTCTATAGTTATGGGTCACCTAAGTAGAAACTAAGAAGCAACTTGGAGTCCCATCCGTGTGGGACTCCAAGACGTCCTTATCCATAGGCGCACACCTCCCTAGGCGTGCACCCCTCCTTTCCAAAATCTAGCAAGGGGACAAGCCCCTATATGCTCTCCAATAGGTGCATGACACATGGGCAGATGTCCAAGGGTTAAAGATCAACGTTTGACCAAAGTCAAAAGACCTGAGTGAGCACAAACTCATTTGGCTCAGTCGAGACAACTTTTAATGATAATAGAAGGAGAACGTTAGGCTCAATCGTGTGCTAGCATGATTTTCTTAAACCTAATTGAATCTTATTCAAATCAATTGAACTGGATTAGTCTAATTGATGATATCCAGATCCAAACCCTTCTTTGTATGATCCAGTTAGGTTCAGTTCTGTATGGTAATAGGATATGTCGCGATCTCTATCATCGACATCATCGAAACTCCTTTCGATGGATCAGAACTATTCTGATTCAGACAACTAGAATGATCGATCATCTAAATCATTCTAATTGCTCCCAAAATCCACCAGTGACACCTAGCAGTATATGGTGGCAACCCATCAAAACTAAAAATGAACCTCTTGGTGCAGCTACTTGTGTGATTAAGTTCTTCTATCTTGAGCCTCCGATCAGATTAGGGTTAAGGTGAACTCGTCAAACCCTAATTTCTATCATATGATTTAATCATTCGATTCAAGTCCAATGTGAAAACCTTAATAGAAACTCTTTCTATTATTTCACTCTACCATGGCCATGGGCTTATGGACTTGATTCTCATGATCATCATAGGGCTGCTCCTCATCCACCGAGGTAGATAGATTCCATCTTGGTGCAATCCAATTCCTACAATGAACATGCTATAGCCAACATACACCTCAGGATTTTGAATGGCTAGGAGACCGAGTCATGGTGTAGTCAAACTATAACACCCTCAAGGTGAACTGTCGATGCACCTCAGATCAAAGAACCAGACACACAACTATAGCTTCGAGTCAGTCATCGACGAGAAGGTAGACTTTCTTATGACTGCTCGAGGTGGTCACGCTCAGTGCCCTCGTTCTCTAACGAGTATCTGTACTCTCACTCTGGTGTCTTTACACCATAGACTCAAGACTCATCTACTATGAAAAAATGATTGTACACCAACCTTTTGGATCAATCACCATCCTCATGATGATCCTACGGTCAGGAGCATTTTATGAGTTAATAATGAAAATTCATGTCTTAAATTTTCAACTCTTGAAAATATGAATTATCATTACCATTAACTCAAGAGATGTATCACAGACACTAAATACACATTTATGATAGAAAATAACCTATTTTATTATTTATAGTCAAAATTATAATTTTGCCCTAAGAAGTGTATTACAAGTGTCAGCCAATTCTGGCTTCTAGGGCACACATATCTAACAAACTCCCACTTGACCTAAAGCCAATTGGCTACAAATCTAAGTCCCATCTTCTCAAGGTGGGCTTTGATCTTCTGCTGGCCCAACGGCTTTGTAAGCGGGTCCACCGCATTGTCTATGGAGTCGACTCTCTTGACCTTGACATAATCCTTCTCGAGATAATCATGGATGAGGTGGTATCGCTGCTCGATGTACTTGGATTTCTGGTGAGACCTCGATTTCTTAGCAAGGGCTATGGCACTATTGTTGTCACAGTACAGAGGAATGGCATCTGATGGCATTACTTTGATCTCTACGGCAAACTTTTTATACCAAAATACCTTCTTTGCAGCTTTTGACACAGCGATATATTCTGCTTCCATGGTGGAATCTGCTATCACTGTCTGCTTGAAACTTTTTCAACTGACAGCTCCACCATTGCACACAAACAGACTTTTAGATGTCGATTTTTGATCATCTATATCAAACATAAAATCCGAGTCTGTATACCCCTGGACTTGGAGTTCTCCATTATCAAAGACCAACAACATATCCTTAGTTCTTCTTAAGTACTTAAGGATACAATTCGTAGAAGTCCAGTGTTCTTCGTCTAGATTCGACTGATATCTGCTCATGACACACAATATGGGCTATATCAAGTCATGTACATAACATGGCATACATGAGGCTCCCTATTGCTGAAGCATAAGGGATCTTGCTCATGCATTCTATTTCCTTAGGTGTGCTAGGACACATCTTCTTGGAAAGATGAATGCCATATCTGAAGGGTACCAAACCCCTCTTAGAGTTTTTCATGCTAAACCTCTTTAGCACTTTTTCTATGTACATCTTCTATGAAAGTCCTAGCATCCTATTCGGTCTATCTCTGTAGATCTTAATTTTTAGAATAAAGGATGCTTCTTCTAGGTCTTTTATGGAGAATTCTTTGGATAACCACATTTTAACTGTGGTCAACATGGGAATATCATTCCTAATATGGAGGATGTCATCCACGTACAATACGAGAAAGATAATAGCGCTTCTACTGACCTTTTTGAAGACACATGGCTCCTCCTCATTTTTGACAAAACCAAATAATTTGATTGCATCATTGAAACAAGTATTTCAGCTCCGAGATGCTTGCTTAAGTCCATATATAGACCTTTGCAGCTTGCATACCTTGTGATCATCATCACTGGATGTGAAACCTAGTGACTGTTCCATATAGATATCTTTCTCAAGATATCTATTTAAGAATGCCGTTTTCACGTTGATTTTCCATATTTCATAATCGAAATAGAAATAGACTACAACAGCAAGCAATGTGCGGATGGATTTTAGCATAGCTACTGACGAAAAGGTATCCTGATAGTCAATGCCTTCGCATTGACTATAACCTTTTGCCACTAATCTAGCTTTGAATGTCTCCACATTTCCATCTGCACCAATCTTTCTCTTGTAGATCCATTTACACCCAATAGGTACTATACCTTTTGGTGGATCTACCAAGGTCCAGACTTGGTTTGAGTGCATCGAGTCAATTTCTGACTTCATTACCTCTAACCATTTCTCGGAGTCGATATTCAATATCGCCTCGTTATAGGTTTTGGGATCATCACCATGAACCCCATTACCTACGAGGAACATTTTCTCTACTTTCTCTGAAATAGTACCTAAGTACCTCTCAGGGGGATGGAAAACTCTTTCCGATCTACGAGGTGGAGGAGGTAGTGATTGGATTGGCTCAACCTGATTTGGTTCCATTTGGTCCTTAGCTCGTTGTTCTTGTGAGACTTTCTCATCGAAGCTTGATCTACTTTCCAATGCCGCTATCTTGAATAAACTATTTTTCAAGAAAGATGGCATGTCGACTCACAATCACATTGTGATCTTCTGGAATATAGAAATAGTATCCTAATGACTCTTTAGGATATCCTATGAATCGAGCTCTAAAGGACCTAAACTCTAACTTGTCCGCTTGTTGTCTTTTGACATGAGCCGGACAACCCCAAATTCTGAGATGACTCAGACTTGGTTTCTTACCATGCCATATCTCATACGGTGTGGTAGGAATGGTTTTAGAGGAAACCTATTCAGTAGAGTATAATTGAAGTTAACAAAGTGTGTCCCCAAAGAAAATCAGGAAGGTCTGTGAAGCTCATCATGGATCGAACCATATCTAATAGAGGTCCGATTCCTCTCCATTCTAAAATTTCATTGAGTTGAGGTGTTCCAGGTGGAGTCCATTGAGAGACTATGCCATTTTCCTTAAGATAGTCTAGAAATTCCCGACTAAGGTATTTTCAGTTTGCTTTTCTGCTTTATGTCTGAATTCCTTGAACTTTTCAAAATCATCAGACTTGTGTCTCATAAGATACACATACCCATACCTAGATAAATCATCGATAAAGGTTATGAAGTAGACAAAGTTGCGTCTAGTCAACACATCAAATGGGCCACACACATCAGTATTTACTAGGGCAAGAAGATCCGTAGCCCTTTCCCCATGTCCTACAAAAGGGAGCTTAGTCATTTTGCCATGAAGACAAGATTCATAAATTAGATATGACTCGAAAGTCAATGGACTCAATAGCCCAATTTTTTCTAATTTGTTAACCCTATCTTCTGCTATATGACCAAGTCTTAGGTGCCATAGATACCTATCATTTGGACTATCCCTAGGTCGTTTCATGGTATTCACATTTTGCTCGATATTAAAAATAGATACATCAATATATAACTGATAAAGACCATTAATAAGAAAACCGCATGTAATTTTATTTCATTCATAAAGAATATTACAATGGTCCTTAAGAAAACTAATTACATAGCCTTCTAATGCAAGGCGAGAAATAGAAATCAAATTTCTGCTTGCTGCAGGCATATAATAACAGTCTTTTAACACTAAGTCTAAATCAGATGGTAGTCGAAGAGGGTATGTTCCCATGGCCACAACAATAACTCTTGCTCCATTTTTGATGCATAGGATCATCTCACCATCCCTCAGCCTCCTGCTATGCTCAAGACCCTGCATGAAAGTGCACAAATGAGCACTAGAATCAGAGTCAAGCATCCAACTGGATGCAAAAGAAATCGTAAGGTTAGACTCAATAACGAGCATACCTCCAGAAGGACCTGCCTCCTTATTCTTCAGGGTGGCCAGGTAAGTAGGGCAGTTTCACTTTTAGTGGCTGTCATTGTTGTAATGAAAATATTTTTCTTTGTCAGCGGCCTTCTTTTTCAGCTCTGCCTTTTTCTTCTTTCATTCTTCCACCTTCTGCTTTTTCACAAACTTCTTCTTCTTTCCAAAAAACTTTCTCTTAGAAGAAGTCCGTTGCATAGCAAGCACTGAACCTTTAGAACCTTTCATAGAAAGCTCAGCAGTAACCAGCATGTTCATAAGTTCGGCCAGAGAATTTTGAAGTTTACGCATATGATAGTTCATGATGAATTGCCCATATGCATCAGTCAAGGATTACAGTGTTATATCATTCTATAGATCCAAGTCCAACCTCACTATGAGCTTCTCAAGCTCTTCTAAGTCCTTGATCATCATCAGATAATGATCTTGGACTGACTGCCCATCACGCATCTTAGCCTTGAATAGTTGTTTAGTGACTTAATACTTGGTTGTGCGACTCTGTTCACCAAACATCTCTTATAGGTGAGCCAATATTTGGTGGACAGTTCTAATATCTTCATGTTGGTGCTGAAGCTCATCAGACATCGAGCCCAACATGTAATATCTGGCCTTGTTATCTTCATCCATCCACTTTTCAAGAGATGCTCTCCATTTAGCGGATGGACGAGTTGGTAAGATGGGAGGGTCCTGATCCAATACATGAGTTAACTTTTTAGAATCCAAAATGATTTTGAAGTTTCAGAACCAATCCTTGTAATTTGTCTGGTCAGTCTATGGGTGTCTAGGATTCGTGCTAGTGGGTTGGATGCAGATATTTTCTTATAGAGAGTCAATGTTTCTAGTTAGATATTATAATTAAGACTTAACCAATTTGTTTAAAAATTTTATTTTTAAATAAATTAGCTCCCACTATTTTTTTGGATCCCTACACTCCCTCTGTAGAGATGCAAAAATCTTCACGATTAATAATTTTTAGTGGGTGGTGCAGTCCCATCCAACTGACTCATCATCCTCACCTAACAGTTATTGGTAATGGGTTAGCCAATGAGTGAACAACTTTTGTTCAATGATTCTCTAATCATGGTGCACCCAAACTTGATCTCTAATTCATGAATCTCACCATGCCCAGAATATTGATCCACTCCTTAGTTAAGTCAGACCCACCATTTGCACAGACTGGATTTCTAATTGAGTCTCTCACCATATCCAAAATATTGAGCCCAACTCATCCTCCAGCCCATAGCATCCAATGCCTAATAGACATGGTTGCATCTTCCCGGTGCAACTGAGCCACTGTATCCAGTCGAGAATAATCAACCCCGGAAGGGCCCGCACATCTACAATGGTGGAAGACCTCAGACTTAATCTTTTCTTAGGAAGAATTGATTCAGGTCTCATTAAACTAGACTTGTCATAGTCATAACAATTATGACTAACCTAGTGGCATGGGTTAGCTCGGATTATTGACCACCTCAGATCAGAACTGAGTCAACAGATATGGCCAGGTAAGTGAGATCGGTGGAAGGGATATGCCATTAACTCGTACAAGAATGCATTCAGGTCGAGTAGCTCCCAATTAAAAACCAGTCGGTCGTATGTGCCAAACTTACCTTAGACACCAAATTGTTGAGCCAGAACCAATTGGGTTAGCCTACAATCCAGACTCTAACCACTGAGCCTAATTAGGTCTTGACTTGATCGATCACTCATGTGACTCGATCTTGATCCAGACTTAATCCTATTAGGCTGGTCAATTTAAGCATTGTTGATCCCATCTAACCAACTCTTGATTCGATTTGATCAACCGCTTAGACCTAATTGAGCTACCCAAGCCCGAACCCAATTTTATGAATATGTCTTAGATCTAAAATTTTTAATTTTAGACCTAATATATATTTCATAATCTTAATTCTTAATTAAGTTAGGGTTCACAAACAAAACATGTAAATAAAATCCTAGGCTTTCAGGATCTAGTATTTTGTAAAAAGTAAGTTCTTGATTTTTGATTAAGGACGAACACGCAGCACCCCTATACATCATTAGAACACCCCATCAAATGGAAGGAGAGAGAATTTAAATCCTACTTTGTTCTTATGATCGGACAGCCAAGGGGAATGCCTTAATCAGAAATATAAATCTACAAAACTAGTTAGATCTACATCATATATCTCATATATAAAAATTGATCTAACTTAATATAAGTTTTGCATACATCTCATGTATCGATATCATGCATATTTTTTAGATCTAAGTTATCTCATAATTATCTAAAAAATTAAATTTAAATTGATCACATCAAAATAAATTTTAATCTAGATAATTATCTAGAACTATTCTACAACTAGTCTAATCATGCATTCATCATATCTCATATGATCTTTAAAATTAAATAATTTTATTTTTTATTTTTTAGATTTTATTATAACATTTATAATCATTAAAAAATAGAAAATAAATAGATCTAAAATTATGATTTAATCAAAATAAATCATGATTATGCAAGACTATGTATAGAACTATTCTATTTTATAACTAGTCATGCATATTATAGAACTTAGATCTATATTATTTAATTTTAATTTTTTCTAGTTTTAGATCTAATCACATCTCATGTGACATCTGAAATCACTATAATTAATTAAATTAAAATAAATTAAAATTAGATCTAAATAATTTTTAGAAAACCTTGGCTCTGATACTAGTTGAAAGGAAAATCCTGATTTTTTAGATCAGGTTCGTTCAGATCTGATCAGATCAAGAGAGATATTTCAAAAAAAAAATTCTCATATATCCAGATTAGATCTGAGATATTTTAGATCTAATTTTATAAATCTAATAAATAAAAATAAAAATAAATTAAATCATTAATTTAATTTAATTATATCTTGATGCTGGGTAATTAGATTATCCTTTGATGATCCTGCTGATTGCCTGAGGTTCTGGATCTAGCCATGCAAGTACCTTGGCCTCTACCAGTATCCACTTAAACTGAATCTAGAGATCTTCTTCCTTCTTTATATCATCTCTCCAAAAATCAGAATCTGGATCTGATTTGTAGGATCTTCAAAACTTCTTTCGAAAGATCAGTAGTCGTCTCTTGCAGCAGTGCTGCCTTCTTCCTTTCTCGTCAGCCTTTTTCTTGCCTTGGATCGCACCAAATTGAAGCCCAACATCCCTTGGACATGGAGAGGAGAGAGAGGCAAAAGATGGCATGGAGGAGGGAGAGGAATAGCCTCGGGGCATGGGCTAAGAGAGAATCCTTTTAAATTGGGTGCAGATAAGGTTTATATAGACCCTACTGCGCCATGCAGTGCCACATCATCTCGATCAATCATGTTGCTTCATGCAATCAGATCTAAATCTGATTGATGTGATGACATCACCTGATCCAATCAGATGAGAGCCCCACTAATTCATCCTTAGATGGTGCCTAAGACTAGTCAAAGTCTATAGTTATGGGCCACCTAAGTAGAAACCAAGAAGCAACCTGGAGTCCCATCTGTATGGGACTCCAAGGCATCCCTATCCATGGGTGCACGCCTCTCGAAGCATGTGCCCCCTTCTTTCCAAAATCTAGCAAAGGGGACAAGCCCCTATCTGCTCTCCAATAGGTGCATGACACATGGGCAGATGTCCAAGGGTCAAAGGTCAATGTTTGACCAAAGTCAAAAGACAAGAATTAGCAGGTGACGAAAAATGGCAGGTGTTGTCTCAAATTTATCTCATAAATTAAGACAATCCTTTTCTAACCTGGACAAGCTTCAGTCAAATCAAGTAAAGGTACCTAAGTGAGCAAAACTCATTTGGCTCAGTCGAGAACAACATTTAATGATAGTAGAAGGAGAACGTTAGGCTCAATCGTATGTACTAGCACGATTTTCTTGAATCCTAATTGAATCTTAATTCAAATCAATTAAACTTGGATTAATTCAATTGATGATATCCAGATCCAAATTCCTTGTTTGTGTGATCTCAGTTAGGTTTCAGTTCTGTATGGTAATGGGATATGTCGTGATCTCTATCATCGACATCATCGAAACTCCTTTTCGATGGATCAAAACTCTTCTGATTCAAACAACTAGAATGATCGATCATCTAAATCATTCTAATTGCTCCCAAAATCCACCAGTGACACCTAGCAATATATGGTGGCAACCCATCAAAATTAAAAATGAACCTCTTGGTCCAGCTACTTGTGTGATTAAGTTCTTCTATCTTGAGCCCTGATCAGATTAGGGTTAAGGTGAACTCGTCAAACCCTAATTTCTATCATATGATTTAATCATTCGATTCAAGTCCGATGTGAAAACCTTAATAGAAACTCTTTCTATTATTTCACTCTGCCATGACCATGGGCTTATGAACTTAATTCTCATGGTCATCATAGGGCTGCTCCTCATCCATCGAGGTAGATAGATTTTCTCTTGGTGCAATCCAATTCCTACAATGAACATGCTATAGCCAACATACACC
>QRFJ01005383.1:0-15000 GCA_006176705.1 Cocos nucifera | reverse complement strand
TGCCGTCGCCTATTGTCACTAAGAAACTGAAAGAAACCTCAGAAATGGAAGAAAGGGGAGAAAGTGAGGAAGAAAGCGATGTAGAAACAACTTCCGAAACGAAGGAGACTAAACAGGAACAAGAGGGATCCGCCGAAGAAGACCCTTCCCTTTGTTCGGAAGAACAGGAAGATCCGGAAAAAATAGATGAAACGGAAGAGATCCGAGTGAATGGAAAGGAAAAAACAAAGGGGGAATTCCACTTTCACTTTAAAGAGACATACTATAAAGATAGCCCAGTTTACGAAGATTCTTATCTTGATACCTATCAAGATAATTGGGAATTGGGAAGACTTAAAGAAGAGAAAAATGAAAAGACTTATTTCTGGTTTGAAAAACCTCTTGTGACTTTTCTTTTCGATTATAAACGATGGAATTGTCCATTGCGATATATAAAAAATGATCGGTTTGAAAATGCTGTACGAAATGAAATGTCACAATATTTTTTTTATACATGTCCAAGTAATGGGAAACAAAAAATATCTTTTACATATCCACCTAGTTTATCGACTTTTTCGGAAATGATAGAACGAAAAATGTCTTTGTACACGACAAAAAAATTATCCCATGGAGACCTGTATAATTATTGGGTTTATACCAATGAACAAAAAAAATACAACTTGAGCAATGAATTAATAAGTCGAATAAAAGCTCTAGAAAAAGAAAAAAAAGAAAAGGGATTTCTTGCTCTAGATATGCTAGAAAAAAGGACTAGATTTTGCAATCATGAGAATGAACAAGAATGCTTGACCAAAACATATGATCCTTTATTGAGCGGACCATGCCGTGGAGCAATAAAAAATTTTGATTTATGTACAATCATGAATGATTTTATCCCTTATATGGAAGATTCCATAAAAAGTCTTTGGATAAATAAGATCCATGAGCTACTTCCTAATAATTTCCGAGAATTTGAACATCAAAAGAATTCACTTGGTGGTGGTAAATCATTTTTGAATTATATTGGTAATTCCTTAACTTTATTTTCTTTTGAATTCACACCCAATTTTTCTTTGAAAAACTGTTCTTTATTGGCAGAACAAAGAAAAATTGATTCAGAAAGTCAAGCAAAATCTTTGAAATTTGTATTCGATATAATTACAATTGATTCAAATGATCAAACAACTAGAAATGAATCTATTGGAATAGAAGAAATCAGTAAAAAGGTTTCTCTATGGTCATATAAATTGAACAGTGCTCTTCCAGAACAGGAGGAAGAAAATGAGGAAAAATCGACGGAAGATAATGAAATTCGTTCAAGAAAAGCCAAACGTGTGATAATTTATACTGATAATGAGAATTATACCAATTCTATTACTAATAAGTATAATAATATTGATAGTGATCAAACAGAAGAGGTGGCTTTGATACGCTACCCGCAACAATCGGATTTTCGTAGGGATATAATAAAAGGATCCATGCGTACTCAAAGACGTAAAACAGTTACTTGGCAAATGTTTCAAGCAAATGCGCATTCCCCGCTTTTTTTGGATCGAATAGACAAAACATTTTTTTCTTCTTTTGATATCTCTGAAATGATGAATCTCATTTTTAGGAATTCGGTCGAGAGAGAACCGGAATTTAAAATTGTAAATTTTGAGGAGGAAGAGATAAAAGAAAAGAAAAAAAAAAAGGAGCAGAAAAAAAAAGAGGAAAATGAACGGATAGCAATTTCAGAAACTTGGGATAACGTTATATTTGCTCAAGTAATAAGAAGTTTAATGTTAGTAACCCAATCTTTTCTTAGAAAATACATTGTATTGCCTTCATTGATAATAGCTAAAAATATTGTCCGTATTTTATTATTCCAATCGCCCGAGTGGTATGAGGATTTTAAGGAATGGGATAGAGAAATACATGTTAAATGCACCTATAATGGTGTTCAATTATCGGAAACAGAATTTCCCAAAAATTGGTTAACAGACGGTATTCAGATAAAGATTCTATTTCCTTTCTTTCTTAAACCTTGGCAAAGATCTAAAATACGATCTCATCATAGAGATCCAATGAAAAAAAAAGGAAAAAAAGAAGATTTTTGTTTTTTAACAATTTGGGCAATGGAAGCAGAAGTTCCTTTTGGTTCTCCCCGAAAACGACCTTCTTTTTTTAAACCTATTTATAAAGAACTCAAAAAAAAAATTAGAAAAGTCAAAGTTCTAAAAGTTTTTAAAGAAAAAAAAGGATGGGTTATCAAAATGGTTCTAGTTATAAAACAAAAAATGAAGGAACTTGAAAAAGTAAACCCCATTTTCTTATTTGAATTGAGGAAGGTAAAAGTATATAAACCGAATGAAAATGTAAGAGATTCTAAAATAAATAATAAGATTATTCGCGAATCAACCATTCGAATTCGATCCATGAATTGGGCAAATTACTCACTCATAGAAAAAAAAATAAAGGATCTTGCTGATAGGACAGTCACAATCAGGAATCAAATAGAACTAGAACGAATTACAAAAGACAAGAAAAAAATAGTTCTAACTTGTGATGATAAAAAATCGGAATCACAGAAACATATTTTGCAGATATTTAAAAGAAAAAAGATCCGATTTATACGTAAATTAAATTATTTTATGAAATCATTCATTGAAAAAATATACATAGATATCTTTCTACGTATGATTACTATTTTTAGGATCAATGCACAACTTTTCCTTGAATCAATAAAAAAAATTATCACAAAATCGATTTACAACGATGAAACGAATCGAGAAGGAATTGATGAAACAGATCAAAATACAATGAACTTTATTTCGACTATAAAAAAATCGTTTTCTAATACTAATATCAGTAATAATTATTCAAATATTTATTATTATTATAATAATGATTTATCCTCCTTGTCCCAAGCATATGTATTTTACAAATTATCACAAACCCAATTACTTAACAAGTATCACTTGAGATCTGTACTTCAATATACCAGAACCCATTCTTTTATTAAGGATAAAATCAAGGATTATTGTATGACACGAGGAATATTTGATTCCAAATCAAAGCAAAAGAAAATTTATAAGTCTGGAAAAAATGAATGGGAAAACTGGTTAAAGGGCCATTATCAATACAATTTATCTCAGACAAAATGGTCTCGATTAGTACCTCAAAAATGGCGAAATAGAATCAACCAACGTTCTATGATTCAAAATAAAAACTCAATTAAATTTGATTCACATAAAAAAGAAAAAGACCAATTAATTCATTACATGAAGCAAAATTACTATGCGATGGCAGTGGATTCATTGACGAGTCAAAAAGAAAAATTTAAAAAACACTACAGATATTATCTTTTATCACATAAATATATGAATTATGGGAATAGGAAGGACTCATATATTTATGAATCAACATTACAAGTAAAAGGAGACCAAGAAATTCCATACAATTTCAATACACTGAAACCCGAATCATTTTATGTATTGGTAAGTATACCTATTAGTAATTATCTAGAAAAGGAATATATTATTGCTACACATAAAAATCTGGATAGAAAATATTTTGATTGTAGAATTCTCCATATTTGTCTTAGAAAAAATATCGACATTGGTACAGGTCTCAATGTCGATATTTTTTCTAAGACAATTCATCAAGGAAGTAAACCATCCAATCAAAAAAGTGTTTTTTTTGATTGGATGGGAATGAATCAAGAAAAGGTTTATCGTACCATATCAAATCTAGAACCCTGGTTCCTCCCAGAATTTGTGCCACTCTTTGATGCATATAGGATTAAACCATGGATCATACCAATCAAGTTTCTTCTTTTTAATATTTATTTCTATGAAAATATTAGTCAAAATAAAAGCATCAACATAAATCAAAATAAAAAAAAAAATCTTCAGATATCACCTAATCAAAAAGAATATCTTAAATTAGAAAATTTCAACCAAGAAAAAAACGAACAACAGGGACAAGAAAATCTTGGATCAGATCTACGAAAACAAAACAAAAAAAAAAATGTTGAATACAATTACGCGAGATCAGACATTAAAAAAGGTAAAAAGAAAAAACAATCCAAGAAAAAGAAGGAAACAGAACTAAATTTCTTCCTGAAAAAATATTTCCTTTTTCAATTAAGATGGGATGACTCCTTGAATCAAAGAATGATCGATAATATCAAGATATATTGTCACTTACTTAGACCGATAAATCCAAGTAAAATTGCTATATCCTCGATTCGAAGAGGAGAGATAAATATGAATGGAATGCTAATTCATAAAGATCCAGCTCTTATAGGATTGATAAAAAAAGGAATATTGATTGTCGAACCGATTCGTTTATCTATAAAAAGGGATGCAAAATTTATTATATATCAAACCCTAGGTATTTCATTGATCGATAAAATTAAGCACCAAACTAAGAGAAAATGTATAAAAAAAAGATATGTTGATAAGAATAATTTTGATAAATCCGTTGCAAGACACGGCAATATGCTTGTGAATGGAGACAAAAGTAATTATGATTTCTTTGTTCCTGAAAATATTCTATCTCCTAGACGTCGTAGAGAATTGAGAATTCTAATTTGTTTAATTCTCTTTACTTTTACAAAGAATTTTTCCGCGTGAATCTCGCAACAGCACTAGCGCCACCTCTAATGCAGAAGAACCATGTATTTTTAAGAGATGCAGAACATCCAAGGAGTATTACATTCTCCAAACTTACAAACAAGCAAAATTCTAACAAAAAAGTAGAACTCTTAAAATAATTATAATCAGTAGTGCGTTCCAGAGAGTTACGCAATTAATCCCTGAGGCATCAAAATTTGCAACATGAAATTCATCCATAACCCAAAAAAAAAAATCCTTTGAGTAAAGAATTCGATGAACCATTCCTTCTCTGCAACTGTTCTTGAAAATTACTGAAAGAAAACCATATTAATCGGAAAATTAAACCATGACAAAGAGAAGGAGAGGAGCATACCGGGTAGGGGAGGGAGAAGACTGGAAGAAGGGCTGGCGAGGGGAAATCTTCGGGAAGATTCGCCTTTGCGCCGCGGCAAAGTTTATACTTCCTTTCTTTCGCCTTTTAGCCGACTCTGTTTTTTAGCTTCTCCTTTACATGTATACAAACAACGGTGCAGTACGTCCAGCTTTGTCGTGAAGGGCTGCAACTGATAATTAAGGAATTAGCCCCCATCCTTGGGTAAAGAACTGAACTAACCTAGCCGGCATTAAAAAAAAGAAACAGGTTAATGGCAACTAAAACTATTCTAGGTTTTCAAATTTGTATTGTTTAATGGCAACTAAAATTGTAATATTCTGGGAGCCACTAGTTGTTTGGTGGATGCTAAGATTGCAAATGATAATAATATCCGTGATCGATGTATGTGGTAGGTAAAATTATTGTATATAGGAGAAGCTAAAGCTAAAGCTATTAGAATAACATTTTGATGACTGACCTAGGAGATTGAAATGTCCTTATCAGAATGTTCTTTGAAGGGCAGCAGTCTCGAAGAGAGTAAAATATTTTATTTGATCGGCACTGAAAAATAAGATGCACATTTATGAGATGCTTGGTAAGAAAAGATGGAACATTAGGCTTTTATGCATATTTTATGAAAAGAGATCTGAAATAATCCATCATTTAATGGCATGATGCTATTTTGTTCGTTTTATTTGGAGAACATTGAAGATCCAATTAAATTTGAGATTATGGCCTATTAATTTGCATGATCTTTGGTCCAGTTGAAAAAAAAAGAAGTAGAAAATGCTTACTAATAGTATAGGAAGTCAATTAATGACAGTCATTTGTTGGAGTATTTAGATGAAGAGAAATAATCAAATTTTTTTGAGGAAGATCGGCTTAATTTACATCACATTGCAGAAAATTCTTTATCTTTATCGATCTTAGAATCATCTTTATTCAGAGAAGAAGAAGAAATTACATATACAGCTCGGGGATCAGCTTGCTTCACTTTCTTCCAGTAATTCTGTACATTTGTCTTCAACTTCATCCAATATTATGGTCTAATCTCTGTTTTGGTTCTTTTATTTTTTTTCTTATGCTTGTTTGCTTCTTCCCATTTCACCATCAGGAAAAAAAAAAGAAAAAGAAAAAGATTGACTCCACTTAATATGCAGGCCATCTCCCATTGTTGCCCTTTGGTTTGGTTGGGCCAAATGCTAATAGTAACTAATCAAAGCATCTATTTGTTGAAAATTAAGTAATATAATCATGAATAAATTTGTAAAGAGAAGGAGGTACGAAAATATGCTAAACTCACATAAATAACTTTCTTCATTTGCTAGCTTAGTGATATTAAAAAACCATGAGACACCACTGACCTTTGTAATCTTCTCATCATTAGCATTAGGATACCATCATTTGAAATCCATTGCATTTTCACTCTTAATTCTTACATGATGAAGTATGAACTGGTTTTCGTAGAGAAGAAGAACAATAAAAGAAGAGAAATCATTTTGATCCATGCCATAATTTTAAATTTTTATTTTCTCTTATTTATTATGTTATAAAAATATATATATTTTGAATGTAGCAATTGCAATGGATTCATCTAGCTTCGAAGGAAGACTTATATGAATGATGTACTAGCTTTACAAATTACTATTCTTATCATTATTTTCATTTGCTTAATCTTGCCATCTTCCCTTTTTTGCTATAATCATAACCAGCAACCTATAAAATTGATTTGCCCAAATATAGCAGTATCTGCTTGCTTGTTGTCACTAGAAAAACTCATACATACACAGACACATGCTTATTTATGAAGGAAATGTAAGTTCCAACCCTGCTGCAATCTCATATACAGCAAAAACTACAATATCTGATTAATTAGATAAAAGTTCTTGTAATGAAGAAATTTATTTTTAAATAAATTACTCAATTTTTTTTAAATTTAGATATAAATTATACTTACATCTAGAAGTTTGAAAAATACATCATTATATCATTGAGGTTTACTTTTAACCTACAAAAACTCTCCTCCCGCATGGGTTAAAGTATAGATTAAAAATAAATTTTAAAGATATATTGATATATTTTTCAAACTTCTTAATATAAGTATAATTTACATTTAAACTCAAAAAGAGTTTTATAATTTATTTTTTATTTTTAATCATAATTTTTTCTAATTTTTTAAAAGATAATATGGATGTTAGTGCAATATTAATTCCGTTTCAGATAGATTTTATCAAAATCAACCATCAATACCTTTTTTTTTTTTTCCTTTTAGTTTCAGGCCAATGTCAAAATCCAGTCACGTCTCCTTCCACAACCAGCTCATGCAAATTGAGCACTAGAATCATAAAGCAACCACTCAAAACCAAAAAGAACTATAACCCATACTTTGGGAAATGAATGTTCACAACTTTATGAGGGAAACCACCCCCTTGTTTTGATACCCCAACTAAGATCGCTTCCCTTTTTATCATGTGGCACTCCACATGCCACATCTCTTTGCTCAGCTTTCCACCACCACCCTTCATTCCTCTGTCCCTTCTCTTAGCTGTAAGAAAGTAGCACATCAGTTGCAGCTCATATAGGCATCCGATCCTCGCGGTTCGGGAGGTTACACCACGTCATTCCCGCCGGACCACAGTAATTCCCAATAGAAAATCAACTCGTGTCCATGTGTTAATTATTTGGACCAGATCAAATGAACCATACTTTTTTTTTTTTTAATTTATTTTTTAGTTTTTATAAGCAGAAACCATACCACTATAAGTATAGCCCATAAAATTAGAAAATAAAAAATTTTATAGAGCCCATAGGCACACCTCATTCTATCATCAAGTTCGATCTTCGGTGTACTCAATAACATAAGATACGATCTAATCTATCATACTGCTCATCTTTTAAAGGATATGCCGAATAGATACTGTTGGTGCGGACAATCATTACTAGCCATGTGGCAGTATTAGAAAAAATATCGATCCAGATGATTGCTAAAACATAATGACAAACATCAGCTCTAGGTCAACAAAATATCAATCTGAAACTCCTCAATCCATACCACGGCCAAGTATGGTGCATTGCTCTAATAGTAGATCCAGATCGACAATATACCAATTATACCAGCCAGACCAGCAAGTCACCATCCTCAATGATATCTGGATTGAATCATTATAAATCAATATTGATTTTCAACCAACCTTAGATGGACCGTACAGGATGAGATCAGCAGTTCATTATTCTAAAAATCGGTGGCTTGCCTCTCTATCCGCAGTCTTTCCATCGAAGATCCAATTTATACTGACCTCAATAGTAACAATAATCTACTTAACAGCTGAGCACAAGATCGGATTTATTTTATCCTTACCGCCAGCTCTATCATCTTGAGATCGGCAAAATACCTATATCGCCAATATAGTAAAAAAAGTACCATCCAGTTTTATTCTGATGAGATCGGTTAAATACCAACCTTGCCATACCAGCGAGATCGGTAAAATATCGATCTCGATATGATCCAAGACTGATTGAGCACCAGCCACTTTCCAATCAAATCACAGCTATCCTTTAGTCGTATTACAACTACTTGCCATCTAGACAAACAGTCTATAGCTGCTATCCAATTGGCCATTTTGTTAAAACAAACTAATGATCTGATAAACTTTTCTTAAGACTTAAGTAATTTTTTCTATAAATAAAGAGGCAAGGTATCCTTTCGAAAGGTAAGTTCTGATTCACGGGATCAAAACTTTGCTGAGATCACTCTCGACTTTCCCATTGAAGGAAGATCAAACTACTACTCAAACCCTTTTTAAATTTTCTTCTAGCCTTCCATTTTCACTATCTGTTCTCAAGGCCTTAGCTGACTTAAGCATCGAAAGATCCTAAACTGGAGGGTACCCCACCAGTTTTTGAAACTTTCTTACAGGTTGGTCTGTGATCACATCGACCAACACCAAATCAGCACTCCAACACGAGTTTTTCTCAGCAATCTAAAGTCTTGCAGCAATAGTTGATGCTAGAGGAAGAAAGCTTTTATCCAAATTTTGTGGAAATGGTAAAGAAGGCACAGAACTCGGCTCCATCTTCTCCAAGAGCCCCTTCGGAGATAGTTCAGTCCCATCCTCCGATAATAATCGATCCATAATAGTTCAACCTTTTGGTGCAATAGGTTCAGACCCTCATCAATGCCGTGCAATAGCTCCAACAACAGAGCGACAGCAAAAATCTATTATCCAAGAGGCTGCATCATGAACCAACCATCTTTTAGTCCCTCAAGAATTCCATCAGGAGTATTTTCTTGATCAAGAAGAATAATCCTGTGAAGCTGAATCAACTCCTCATAGTAAGAAGCCGCAATAAGAGACAAGTCTTGAGCAGAAGATTCAAGATCTTAAGAAAAGATTGAAAGAGGTACAGCTTGGAGGACCTTCTTTTAGTAAGAAGGATTTTCACCTCACATCCCTATTTTCTATCGAAATACTGAGTGAACCAGTTTTCTCTTGGTTCAAGATGCCTACACTAGAGCTAGTCAACGATTTCATGGACCCTCAAAACCATTTTGAGGGATATAGAGACGTTATGAGGCTTCAAGGAGCATTCGATGCCCTTCTCTGCATGGCCTTCCTCATCACTCTTAAGAAGTCTGTGAGAGTATGGTTTTTTGGACTCCACCCAAGGTCCACCTCTTTTTTTGATAGCTGGGTAGGCTCTTCGTGGCCTATTTCGAAAGTAACTGTCTTCACTTAAAGCACACGAATAGCCTTTTTCCATAGTGCAACAGGAGGATGAGTCCCCCCATGAGTACATGACCCATTTGAATGTAGCTATTTTGGAGGTAAAAAACTTTAATGAGTTCATTGCCATGTCAGCATTAAAGCGGGGACTCAGGAGCTACCATCTAATCTTCTTTCTTAATAAAAACTTTCCAAAAAACTGTAAGAAAATGTTAACCCAAATCAGGAAGTACGCCCATGCAGAGGAAGAAGAAAAACTAAACAAGAAAGAGAAGAAAAATAAAGAAAAGAAGAAGCGGCCCCGTGAGGAAGGACAAGAAAAATAGGGGAGCACCAGTGAACAACCTCAAAAAAATTTGAAGTCCCAAAGTCCACCCTAACTACACTTTTCTGTCTGCCCCTCTATCATAGATCTTGATGGAGATTGAGAATCAAGAATATCTCCGTCATCCCAATCCCATAAAAGCTCCATCTACTAAGAGAGACAAAAGCAAATTCTGCTGTTTTCATCGAGACCAAGGGCATAATATTGAAGAATGCCGCTAGCTCAAGGATGAGATTGAGGCTTTGATTCACCGAGGCTATCTCGGTAAATATGTCAGAGATTGGGCAAGTCAAGCCCTAGAGCCATGCCAGAAGCCCGACGATACTGTTGAGCACAACTGATCGACTACTGGAGTCATCAATATGATCTCGAAGGGCAATGGCTCCTGGAGGGCATCTAAGAGTTCTTCTCCTAAGAGATAATGCCTCAAAAATATTGTATCCTTTTCTAACCATGACACCTAAGGGGTTCAAACACCCTATAATGATGTTGTTGTCATTTCTATGATAATAGCAAATTATGATCTAAAAAAAAAATTTAGTGGATAATAGAAGCTCAACAGACATATTATTCTATGATGCTCTCTTAAAAATGTGTTGATCCCAGGTATAATTTTGATGAATAACAAAATATTTAAGTCTATTTTGAGTGCTAATATTTTGGTTGAAGTATTTAAGATAAAGTTTAAGAAGACAAGAATCCATCTCAATAAAGCTCCATGTTTTTGATCGAAAGAACCAAAAAAGAAGAACAAAAGAGATCAAGCCAAATGTGTTTCAAAGAGTATTAGATCAAGAATAATCAAAAGAAAAGCTTAGAGTTGAATTCAGCAAAGTTTCAGCAATTGGCATAGTCAGGAGTCGATCAGGAGTCGACCAGGGGTTGACTCATGGAGGAGTCGACTCATGAAAAGTGGGAGCCGACTCCTGACTCAGTAAAGATGTCAGTCCAAGAATAAAATATTATATACTTCATCTTGCAACTGGAGTCGACTCATGAAATTTGGGAGCCCACTCCGGCATGCAGAACTGGCATGGGACAGAAATACAGAAGATCAGATTTTTCACTCTGCAGCTGGAGTCGACTTTCGAGTTTCTAACAGTCCCAACGGCTAGTTTTTAGAACTATCTAGATTTTATTTTTCATCCTCTAAATGAATTTTTCTGATGTTCCAATGGCTATAAACCTATTTTTGGACTTTCCAGCTTGGATTAGAAGGCTTTTAAAATCGGATTAAGGCTGGAGAACTCAATATATAAAAGCAAGAAAGTGGGAAATATAAGCAATTTTTGAAAAATCTATGTGCAAGCCAAATAGTAAACATTCAAGAGCCTTCATTGCTGTTCAACTACTTATTCAACTATGCAATCAAGGCATTTTCAAGAGAAGGAAGGGAGCATTCATTACTAAAGCCCTCCAACCACTCATCTTGTGCATTAAAGCTTCAAATATGCTCTTCAAAGCAGTTCATTTTTAGGTTTAAATTTATGCAATTCTGAAATCATTGTATTTCAAGCTTCAAAGGACCGAAATTTGGGGGATAGGCTCATCCAAGTCTTGAATTGGATTTATACAAGTCTAGGAGTGGCTTGGGGTTAGGTTTTAGTTGGTTAGCCCATAAAATCAACTGAATTTTGATTGTGAGTCTGATGAAAATAATCTTGCTGTAATCTTAAAGATTATAGTGGAATTCTCAAGTGAAGTGCTTGAGGAGTGGATGTAGATGTTGGATTTGACATGGAACTACTATAAAAACTTTGTAGCTTTGTGTGTGTGATTATTTTTTTTAGTTGCTATTATTTTTTGTATATTTAAATCACTGCATTTTCAGCATATCAATATTCAAATTCTGCATAAATACTTAGTAATTAAGAAAACTTTTGAAAAATCCAATTCACCCCCCCTCTTGGGTTGTTCTTCTGGGCAACAAATGATATCAGAGCAGGTGCTCTCATATTATTTATTGTTCATTTAATTTAGAGTAATTGATTAAAATGACAACCCAATTGAATATCTCCCTAATGGAAAGGCAGTCCACAAATAGGCCTCTTTTGTTTAATGGTTCTAAATACACATATTGGAAGACACGCATATACATATTCATTCAAGCACTTGATTATGATCTATAGAGTATCATAATCAATGGACCACATACATCCATAATTAGCATTGAAGGTAACATAATTCCTAAATCTGAAAGAGAATGGGATGAAAATGATAAGAAGTTGGCTCAATTGAATGCTAAAGCAATGAATGTGCTTTATTGCTCACTAGATGCCAATAAATTCAATCAAATTTCTACTTGTATTTCAGCCAAAAAAATATGGGATAGACTTGAGGTTATTCATGAGGGTACAATCAAGTAAAAAAATCTAAAATAAATATGTTAATGCATAAATATGAACTTTTCAAAATGGAATCAATTGAAAGCATTACCGAAATGTTTACCTAATTTACTGATATTATAAATGGACTTAAAAGCTTAGGAAAATCATACACTAATAATGAATTTATAAGAAAAATTCTTGGATCTCTTTCTCGAGCTTGGGAGGTAAAGGTGACGGCTATACAAGAAGCTAAGGACCTTAACACCTTGTCCTTTAAAGAGCTTTTTGGTTCTCTTATGACACATGAGTTAACCATGAAGTAAAACATGAAGGATGAAGCCAAGAAAAAAAAAATCGTGGCCCTCAAGTCGATAGCAAAGGAAGAAGATGAAGAAAGTGAAGATTCCGAGGAAGGAGATGATGATGAAGAAATAACTCTCCTAACCAAAAAATTTAGAAGATTTATAAGAAAGAAAAGACCAAATTTCAAGAGAAGATCCTTCTCCAAAGATGAAGCTAGTAAGGATCGAGAGAAAGACAAAGATAAGGAGCAGCATACATGTTTTGAATGTAAGAAATCGGATCATTTCAAGGTAGACTGTCCTCTATTGAAGAAGTCCTTCCAGAAAGTAAAGAAGAAAGCAATGATGGCAACATGGAGTGATAGTGAAAAATCAAGTTCAGATGAAGAGGGATAAGAAATAGTTAATTTTTGTCTCATGGCTCAAGAGGATGAGATAACACTTAATAGTCAATTTGAATTTTTATTTGATGAATTATAAAAAATATTTTATAAATTATATGATGATCTTAAAAATTTAATCCTAAAAAATAAAAATCTAAAATCAATCAATCAAAATCTAATCAAGAAAAAAGAGAAAATATTGAGAGAAAAAGAGCTTATTTTTGTAGAAAATTAGAACCTAAAGGAAGAACTTGAAAAATATAAATTCATAGTTGATAAGTTTACATTAAGTTCTGAAAAAACTACAGTTATTACTTAATAATCAAAAAGCTATCTTTAACAAAGCAGGAATTGGTTTTAGAACTCAAAAGAAATAAAAATTTCTAAAGAACCTTTTTGTAAATGATACATCTTTGACTTCACAAAAATCAATCTATTTTTGCTGTGAAAAAATGGGACACAAATCCTATGTTTGCAATTTCAAAAAAATAAAGAACAGTCCAAATATTAAGAAAGTGTGGGTTCCTAAAGAAACCATGGTCACTAATCCTAAAGAATCCAAGATGATTTGGGTACCTAAAATCTCCACTTAATTTTTGATTGCAAGTGTATCTTGTAGCCGATAGAAAGAAAGAAATATAGTATCTAGATAGTGGTTGTTCAAGGCATACGATGAGTGAGAAGAAGCATTTTATCACTCTTGA
Source organism: Cocos nucifera (assembly GCA_006176705.1). Taxonomy (NCBI): domain Eukaryota; kingdom Viridiplantae; phylum Streptophyta; class Magnoliopsida; order Arecales; family Arecaceae; genus Cocos; species Cocos nucifera. Next base: position 1,282 of record QRFJ01005383.1, on the reverse strand, counting down.
GGCTAAGGAAGGAGAAATTGTGATCTTTGGTGATAATAGCAAAGCACATATCATTGGTAGTGATAAAATATGTATTACTTCTTCTATCTTTATAGATAATGTACTTCTAGTAGATGGATTAAAGCATAATTTATTGAGTATTAGTCAACTTTATGATAAAAAATTTAAAGTTATTTTTGAATCACTTATGTGCATTGTCACTAGTCCTATTGATAATAGCATAGCTCTTATTGGATATAGGTATGGCAATGTATACTTAGTAGATTTAGATGACTCTTCTACTAAAAGAAGCTAATGTTTAATTGCAATGAATGCTAAGATTAATGAAAATAGTTAGCTATGGCATCGTAAACTAGGACATGCTAGCATGGATTTAATTTCTAAATTAATCAAAAAGGATCTTATAAAAAGTTTGCCAAAATTTAATTTTAAGAAAAATAAAATATGTGATGCATGTCAATTAGAAAAGCAAACTAGAAGTTTTTTCAAATCAAAAAAATATTATTTCAACTTCTAGACCCTTTGAACTACTTCACATGGATTTATTTGGATCAACTAGAATCACAAACCTAGGTGGTAAGAAATATGGACTTGTAATTATTGATGATTTTTTAAGATTTACCTGGGTTTTATTCTTAGCACATGAGGACGAAGCATTTTCTATATTTACCAAGTTTTTCAAGAAAGTTTCAAATGAAAAGAATCTCTCTATTGTTTGTATTAGAAGTGATCATGGAACGAAGTTTGAAAATTAATATTTTAAAATTTTTTGTAATAAAATAGGAATTGAATATAATTTTTCTGCTTCTAGAATACTTCAACAAAATGGGATTGTTGAAAGAAAAAATAGAACCCTAGAGGAAATGATCCAAACCATATTATGTGAAAGCCATCTTCCAAGATACTTTTGGACTGAAGCTATCAATACAGCATGTTATGTTCTAAATAGAGCATTAATAAGGTCGATATTAAAGAAAACCCCTTATAAACTATGAAAAAATAGAAAATCAAATATTAGCTACTTTTATGTTTTCGACTGCAAATGCTTTGTTCTAAATAATGGCAAAGATAACTTAGGCAAATTTGATGCAAAATCTGATAAAAATATTTTCTTAGGATATTCCACCTCTAGCAAAGTATATAGGATCTTTAACAAACATACACTAATTGTTGAAGAGTCTGTACATGTGGTGTTTGATGAAACTAATAATTTACCATCTAGAAAAGAGGATATAGCTGATGATGATGCAGGAATAATTGAGAAAGGAATGAAAGAAGTTAC